>JADRCD010210996.1:0-34289 GCA_019843815.1 Montemys delectorum
TTTTTTTTTTTTTTTTAGTAAACTTGATGAATTGGACATCCATGGCTGCTGCTAAGTTGGTGGGACATTCCATCACCTTAATAGAACCCTTGTGCTTGATGTGGGCCCCATTTGAGCTCACAGGTGCACCTGATATGCCTACCATGTCTCTCTCCTAGCTCACTTTTCTTTTCTGGGAATGTCATATAAGTTGACAACACTATATCTTTTGTATCTATCCTCTTCTGCTCAGAATAGGGTTGGACTTGGCTGTGTGGTAGTATGTATCAGCATCTCATTCTTTTTCCCTTCTGAATAACATTCCACAACACAGAAGTACTACACCAAGCATACTTTTGTACATGGGTGGACGTTTGGATGGATGGTGGTTTTTCCCACCCCTCTTGATTTTGGATAATAGATATAGCCTTTGTGTAAACAAGAATCCTCCCGTGGGTATGCCTGGGGCTAAACTATTAGGCTGTAGCATAACTCTGTGTTTAACTTAGCTGGCCAACCACAGTGGCTGCATTGTGTTATATACCAGTCAACATGCTGGAAGGGCTCACTCTGTACAGTTGCTGATCCTGATTTTTTTTCCCTCCTTTACCTGTGTGTGTGTGTCATGTGTGTGTGGGTGTGTGGAGGCCTTAAATGATGTCAAAAGTCTTCCTCAATCACTCCACCTTGGGAGGGAGGGAAGGGGGAATCACTCCACCTTATTTATCAAGGCTGGGTCTCAGTCAAACCCAGGGCTTGCCCCTGTGGCTAGTCCTACTAGTTAGCTTGCTCTGATATCTGTCTCCCACTTCTGAGCCTGGAATTATAGGTGGGCCACCATGCCCACCTGACATTTACACAGGTTCTAGGGTGTTGAAACCCAGTCCTCTTGCTTGCACAGCAAGTACTTGGTGTTCCGACTGAAAATCAGCTGCCCACAGGCATGAGGTTCCCCTTTAGATTTCCACTGTCCTCAGGTGTCTTCAGGTCTACCCCATACTGGTGACACTCAGTTTGAACATTGAAGACCTGTGGTAGGTTCTGAAACTGGGAGTTTATGTTCTCCAACTTTGTTATTTTCAGTCATCCTTGCCCACTTGCAAACACAGCTTCTCCATTAAAAATAAAAGGGGGCATTGAGATTTGAGAGAGATTACATTCAGCCCATAGATTGCTTCTAGAAAGGCTGCTATCTTAGCAACGTTAACTGTTTGAGTCCATGGGCATGGGATGTCCTGCAGCTTACCTGAGTCTCCTTAAATTCTTTTCAGGGTGTCCTGCAGTTTTTGGAACACACCTGGTATCACCTTGGTTCTCTCTATTGCTAAACCTTTACCTTTGAGACATTGGTCTTCGATGCTCACAGGGGCGCACATAGGCAGACACACGCTGGCACCTGCACACCACTGTTCTGCTAAACCACTCATCGTGTCTAGTCATTGCTCCACAGACGTCTAGACTTGATGTATTTAGGATCATGACACTGTTAACAAAGGTAGTATTACCTTTGGGGTTTTTTGTTTGTTTTGGGGGGGCTGTTTTGTCTTTTTGTTTTTGATTTATTTCTTTTTCCTGCTGAACTGTCTAGTTAAAACTTTTGGTGCAAAGGTTAAATAGAGGTGGTAAAGTAGGCGACCTTGCTCCTGACCCTAGGGGAAACTTTCAGGTTTTTTTTGGGGTTGTGAGTGTGATCTTACCCATGAGTCTTTTGCTTATGGCCTTTAGCAGGCTGAGGGAAGTCCCTCACATTCCTACTTTGCATTAGAACAGATGCCCACGTGGTGTTCTGCTCTGCTGGGTTCTACCTGTGTGGACCGCAGTGGTTAACATTATCCTGAGCTACTCTTGCGTTCCAGAGAGAACTCTACACAATCAGACATTTTCACCACTGGCCAATTTTTGATAGGGTAATGGGGAAAGGGGGAAGATTTGGAGGCTGAAGGTTGCAGTGGCTTCAGTCTGCTTGGTCTGTTACTTTGGGGCCATTGTGAGACAGCATCATGGCAGAGAGGGGATCTCACTTCATGTGGAGTAGAGGAAGACAGAAAGGGATAAGGGAGTGGGTAGATTCCTCAAGGCATACTCCTAGCGATCCACCTACTCCAAGTGGGCTCCACATGCAGGTTTCTACCACTTTCCAATAGTTCCATCCGACTATGAGTCCATGAGTGGGTGCCTTGTTGATGAGCTCAGAGCCCTCCTAAGCCAGTTGCTTCACAAAGCTAGGCAGCTTGCAACCAAGACCCACACCCTAACCACAGCAGCCATGGGTTATACAGTCTGTTTAACTTGAGACTTGTTTTTTCCAGCACTTTGTTGTGGATTTTATGTCTGTGTTCATGAAGACTGTTACCCCGTAGTTTTGTTTTTGTTTTTTAATTTCCCCCATAGTGTCCTTGTCTGGAGTTAGCTTCACAGTGAGTTAGGAATCATTTTCCCTCTTCTATTTTGTAGAAGAGCATGAGGAGGAATGAAGTTATTGCTTTCAGTGTTTGGCAGAATTCCCCAGCAAAGGCTGGGCTTGTTTTGTGGGCTGCCAGTTTAGCTCTCTGTGTGCTATTCTTATATCCATTAAGGGGTTCTTTTTCTTTTTGACTCAGTTTTGGTGATGGGCGCTCACAAATGTTTTATGTGCAAGAGAGGGGTCACTATCTCTTTTTCTGTTTTTGATCTTATTTTAATCCTCTGTCTTTCTTGTCTAGTCTAGCTAAAGGTTTGTTACGCTTTCCTGATTTTTGTTCAAAGAAACACCTTGGTTTTGTCAATCCTCTCTGCTGTTCTTCCAGTTTTTATTTATGTCCATTCTAACCAGTATTAGTTAATCTCTTATGCAATCATTGGGTTTCAATTTCTTTTTCTAGTTCCTTAAGGAGTACAGTTAAGGGGCTGGAAAGATGACTCAGCAGTTAGGAGGGTGCATGGCTCTTACAGAGGAGTAGGGTCCAGTTCCCAGCATCCATGTTAGCCAGCTTGGAACTGCCTGAAATTCAGCTGCTGAGGAGTCTGACATCCAGGCCATCTTCGGGCAGCTGCACAAACGTATGCACACAATTAAAAAATTAAAATAAAAGGCCATGCTTCCAGTGTTTGAGGCCCTGACAATCATGTAAAAGGGTACAGTTAGGTTCTTTATCTGTGCTGTTATTTTCATGAGTGTATTCGCAGCTATAATTCTCTTGGTTTTCAATTTGTCCCTGAAAGTTTTGGTCTGGGGAGGTTCTGGCTTTCCAGCACTATGACAAAATACCAGAGAACTCAATATAAAAAGAAGAAGGGTTTATTTTGACTCAAGGTTTCAGAACTCTCACCGTCCAGTTGCTTTTGAACTTTAGCAGGGGAATGTGTCATGATAGAAGCATGTGAAGGAAGAAACATGTTTATCTCATTGTGGCCAAGGAGAGAGGCTGGAGTTCTAATATTTCCCTCAAGAGTACATACCTCCAATAGCCTAACTTCCTCCCACTAGATTCCACCTTCCAAAATCTCTGCCACCTCCCAGTAGCACCAGAGGCTGAAGGTCAAGCCTTGAGAAGATGAGCCTTGGGGGACATTCAGATCCCAACATTGGTTCATTCTTGCTTGCTTTCTGATCTTTTTTGTGAGTTCTTCTGTGGCCTGCTGGCTGATTAGGAGTGTGATTTGTAACTTCCATACAGCTGTAAACTTTCCACTTTTCTTTCTGCTACTAATATCCAGATTTCTTTCACTGTAGTCAGAAAAGACAGTGAAATTTTCTCTCTTCCTTCCTTCTTTCTTTTTCTTTTTCTTCTTTTCTTCTTCTTCTTCTTCTTTTTTTTTTTTTGACAGGTTTTTTTCTTTGTAGTCCTGAGTCCTAGCTGTCCTGGAACTTGCTATGTAGATCAGGCTAGCCTCTAACTCACAGAGGTCTACCTGCCTCTGCCTCCCCATTGCTGGAAGTAAAGTGGGTACTACTACACCTGGAAATTTCAATATTAAGTCCATTGTCTTAGTTACTTTTCTATTGCTGTGAAGAGACATGACTACCAAGGCAACTTATAGAAGAGCTCATTGGAGCTGAAAGCTCCAGAGGGTGAGTCCATAACTACATCGGTGGGGAGCATGGCAGTGGGTAGGCATGGAACCTGAGCAGTAGCTGAGAGCTCACACCTGATCAGAAAGCACAGGCAGAGAGAGAGCTAACTGAGAACAGCATGGACTTTTGAAACCCCACAGCCCACCTAGCAGTGCCGCACTTCCTGCCACCAGGCCACACCTCTGATCCTGCTCAAACAGCTCTACTCCCTGGTGACTCATTACTCAAATGTAGGAGTCTACAGGGCCATCCTCAATCCTAAAGGCTTAGTTTGTAAGCTGGGCGGTGGTGGCACACGCTTTTAATCCCAGTACTTGGGAGGCAGAAGCAGGTGGATTTCTGAGTTCGAGGCCAGCCTGGTCTACAGAAGGGAAGATCTGCCTTGTAGAACACCTCTTCTGTTCTCTCAGGCCTTGGTTGATGTTGATGGGGTGCTATGGCTGTCTGTTGCTCCAAATGGCTTTTTATATCATTCCAATTTTCTTTCCGCAACATTTTCTGCCTAGCTGATCTCCCTATTATTGGAAGATTGGCACTGAAGCTGCAAACTATTATGGTATAATACCCTGAGTTCCAATATTGGGTGAGTATGCTTATGGTTATTATACATTCTCCATGAGTTTACATGTAACCTTGTTTATCATTTGATAACTTTTTTCTTAAGCCTATTCATAGTGCAACTACTCAGTGCTCTTGGGTTTTCTTTGCATAAAATGTTACCTTAAATACTTTTACTTTAAACTAAAGTAAAAGTATATGTTGTTTGAAGACAACATATAGTTGGGTCATGCTTTTTGTTGTTCTTGTTTTGTTTGTTTGTTTGATTGTTTGTTTGGTTTTTTTTGTTGTTTTTTTGTTTTTTTTTTTTTTGAGGTAGAGTTCTGGTGTAGCTGTGACTGTTCTGGACTCTGTAGACCAGGCTGGCCTTGAATTCAGAGATCCACCTTCCTCTGCCTCCCAAGTGCTGGGATTAAAGGTATGTACCACCACATCTGGCTTATGCATGTAAGTTATATGGGAAGCGAAGACTATAGAGAAAACAATGGAAAGTCAGCTGTAGTTGCTCACACCTACAGCACTTGGGAGGCTGAGGCAGAAGGACTGTGTTCAATGACAGCCTGGATGATGAATGAGTTCTAGACCAGCATGAGCTAGAGAGGGCCCTCCGTGGTGTTTGTGTAAATTATATCTGTCTTCTGACTTTCTCAAGGTTCAGATCTACTGTTCTACTTCAATTCACCAAATGAACCAGCATCTAGGAGTGCCTGCTCACTGGAGAGTCTACTGTGGGAAGAGGTTTTCAAAGTTCTGAGGCACTTGTGTCATCTTCTCAAATCACATCCATGTTGTTTCCGAGTCTTATTTAAGCCAGGCGTGAGGGAAGACAGCAGGATGACTGTGTTCCTCTGCACATTCATAACAGAGTACTGCTGTTTACTATGACTTCCTTTCTGTTTGACTGTTGATGAGTAGACCCATAAAACAAACACATGAGGCTAACTGGGTGAGCGAGGAGAGGGCTCCTAATATCAGTTACATGCTGTGCAGTCTAGCCTTCCTCTCGGGTCCCTAGAGTTCTCCTTTCTGTGATCTGTTCCAGTGAAGTGTCTCCTCTCCTTCCTTAGCAGTGTTCCTCAGGAGATCATTTTGTCTATCAGAAGGTTTCTGAGGCTTTGGGTTTCAAAAGGGACTGGATGAGTTAAAAACCCTGAGCCATGGAGAGTCACATGACATTGAGCAGACTGTGTCTGAGCCTTCCTAAAGGAGAACGTGCTTGTTTTGGCTTGGAGGTTACCCAAATTGCTTGGCTCTGTGGCTCCACTGCTGTGGGCCTTCAGTGAGGTAGAACATCATGGTAGAGAGGGCAGGGTAGAACAGAACTGCTTACACCTCATGGTGGGATGCAGAGGGCAAAATAGAGTGGTGGTCTGAAAGAAAATGGCCCCCATAAGCTCCTATTTGAGTACTTAATCACAAGGGAGTGGAACTGTTTGAGAAGGATGAGAAGGATTTAGAGGTGTGGTTTTATTGGAGGAAATGTGTCACTGGAGTAGACTTTCAGGTTTCAAAAGCCCACACCAGTGTCTTTCTCTAGGAGGTGTATGTGGATGGGAATATAAAGCTCTCAGCTACTGCTCCAGCACAATGACTGTCTGCTTCCTGCCATGATAATCATGTACTGACCCTTTGAAACTGTAAGCAAACCCACAATTAAGTGCTTTCTTTTATAAAAGTTGCCTTAATCATGGTGTCTTTCCATAACAATAGAATAGTAACTAAGACAGTAGACATTTCAAAGCATGTGCGCAATGATCCACTACCTTCTATCAACACATCCTCAAAAATTCTCAGCAGTCCAGTGAAGTCTAAGTGTAATTCATTGACTAGGTCAGGAGCCTCATGATTCAATCATCTCTCAACAGTGTACCATCTGGAGGTCAGGTATTTACTAAAGGAGCTGTGGAATACTGGGGAAGGATAAGGGCAGTCAATCAAAGCACTTTAAGGAGTAGGTAACTATTCTAGGCAACTAGAGCTGAACCCACTGGGACTCCTGGGAGACAGTAGATTATGTTTGCAGATTGTCCCAAAGGAAGAATAAGAAATCTGAACTATTTCTTCACCAGTTACAAGGTGAGATCTGTTTTGGAAATAAAGATTTACATGGGCCTGTGGCCTTTTGGCATTGTGCATTTGCCTCTGTCGTGGCAGTCTGTGTGAAGGGCAATAGGGGTGGAAGAGAAGCCATTGCTAATTATGACTGCACCAATTCAAAGAATCTGAGGCAGGCCATACAGACAGGCACTGGCCAGTCCCTTGGAGGGAACAGTTGAAAGATGGAGGAGGGTACCCCAAACATTCCAACTGTGGACCCAGGCTTTCCACTTCTAAGTCAGTGAAGGATGATAAGATTCACAAAGAGAAAGTGGAAACTGGGTTGTTCATAGGAAGGCTGGGTTCTGTGGGTGCAGCAACCCTGCAGTCTATACAGAGAGGAGACAGTAGACCAACTGAGGAAAAAAAAAAGGGAGGTGGTGAAGATGGGGGTTAGGGGCTACCCTGGAAGAACGACACAGAGGGTCAGAGGGTAGAGGCTGAGCCCAGACTTAGCTCCAGGACAAGCCCCAGGCATGGGTGTGTGACTGCAAAGGCCAATTCTGGGAATGACGAGGGCCTAGTGTGGGTGGACCTGCGGCTATGAGAATGAGAGGAAGTGGTACAGCTAGAGCTGGGAGGGGCCTCCCACAGGGTTGGGACTTGGTAGCCATGGATGATGATTCTAATAAGAAGGAGGGAGACTTGGGTTAAGGACCTGAGGCTTCTGGAGATCATTTGCCAAAGAAGGCCAGAGCCAATGGAAGGGAGAGGAAACACAAAAGAATGCCAAGTTCAGTTTTCCAGAAACCAGCTTGTGTTGTGGACTAAAACCGTCACTACAGTTGCCTGCTGCCTCCTGACCACAGACTTGCTTCCTTTTTAAATGGCTGAAGTCCTCAGTAGTCCCTGAGAGGACTTGCTGGAGGCGGTAGGGCTCAGCCTCTGTACCCTTGGTAGTGCCATGCAGATAGACTACTCCACTTAGGCAGGTCTGCCAGCCAACCTTCACCATGAAGCTGTCCTGGGCCTCCTCCCTTGGCCATGCTTCTGCCATAGGCTGTGAGAAACAGAAGCGCCTCCAAATATCTGAGGATCCCTTGGACACCCAAACGTCCCCCAGGCTAAGGACTACAGTCTCTGGTGAGACTCCCCCAGAGTAAGCATGTTGGTGTTAGGACAGCTGGAAGGCTGGAGGAATAGTGAAGGCGAGGCTAGGGCTCTGCGATCAGGGACCAGCACTTTACCTGCTCCTGGGTCAGGCTAAAAGGTACCGAGGGAGGGTGGAACTGGCCCCAGAATGCTCATGGCACTATCTTTGATGCTTGCTTTCTGTCACCACGATAGCTTCTCTTGTTGAGAATGACTGCTGGTTCTATTCATCTGCGGCACGTGCCCCCAAACCACAGCCACCACCTGAGCTAAGCCACCATGCCTGCCCAGGTGACTGACAGAAATGGGCTCTCTTTGACCTCTGGTCCCCCCTCTACCGAAATGCACTGTTCTCACTGCAGCTAGTCCGGTTTCTACAGCAGATGTGGGATCAGTGCATGTCTGTGGCTGAGCTTCCAAAGCCTGCTCTGCATCTGCACACTGAGCATGCCTCCCTCCGGGGGTCTCTGGCCCCTCACCTTCTCCTCCCTCTCCTTACCCATGCTTCTCTAGGATCCTTCACAAGGCTGCTGCTGTCCCTCCCCCTCGACACTAAGTGTTTGTGCGGCTTGTTCCTTTATTTCATTCATCCTGTGGTTAAAAAGTCCCTTCGTCATCCCAGCCCTCCCAGCCACCACCTGAGATCTAGGTGCTTCTCCAACTCCTCTTCTGCCAGATCTGCCTGGCACCAAGGTCATCCAAAGCCACACTGTTGTGTCCCTGTGACATCCCTGTCTGTATTTGACTCCACTTCATGTGAACAGGGCCTTTTTTTTTTTTTTTTCTGTCTCCTGTGGAAGTGCACCTAGAGTGGCACGTGGCACTGAAAACTTGAGGAATGAACATAATTGTCTAAGGCTCTCTGTTCTGCCCCACCCCCACTTAACACTCACTGGGAGACAGCTGCTCCTGCTAGATCTGAGTCAGACCTACAGGTGAAGTGACAAGACCCTTCTAGTTCCCAGCCCATGTGTGTCCACCAGCTCCTTGCTGCTAATCCCCTTGGCATTCTGCGTCCTCTTCAGTAGTCAGATTCCTTGGCCTTTGCGTGGACTACGCCTCTGCCCCGTGGATAACCCTGCCATCTCCTGGAAGATGATTTCCTCTGTGTTTCCACTTAGGTACCACTTCCCCTGGGAAGCTTTCCTGGTCTGTCCTCCTCCATGCTCACACTGCCTCCATCTTGTTATGGTCGTACCAAGCTCTCCTTGCTCATCCCCTTGACCTCAAGGCCCATTGGCAGGGACCAGCCTCAGAGCCCAGGGCACAGAGCTAAGTCAGGATTGTTGCAAGAGTCAGTGGAGGGTTAATACCCTTGGGTTCCCTTCTCAGCAGCTTGGCTTCTTTTTGGTTTCCAGATGTTCCTGGTTCTTCTGGTTTTATCGCCATTACTGAAAGAACAGACTCAACAGTGGGCACCCCCAGCACCTCCCGACATGGACTCAGCTCAGAGTCTCCTACTTTGCGGAGATGGAGCCAGATGTTAAAAAGAATAGGAGGATGAGGAGACAAAGGAAGAAAGAAAAACTGGTATGCTCTGTAATAAGCACTGGCTGCTTAAGGCCAGTGGCTTGGTGACTTGAGTCCATGCCCGGAACCCCCTGAGGAAGAGGAGAACCGACTCCAGGAAGCTACCTTTTGACTTCCACCACTATGTAGTAGTACATGATCATAATAAAAAAAATTCATTAAAAAACTTTTTAAACTAGTATTCAAAAATGTGTATACGGTATGCGCAATACCCAAGTGATAAGAGCAGAGAGCATGCATTGAGCACTTACTGTATACCTGGTGCTACTATCTTATTTATCCCCTCTGCAAATAGCCCTGAAAGGCAGATGTTACAATGGACTCACCTCACAGATGAAGAGACTGAGGCATGGAGAATTTAACTTGCCTGTGTCACTCACATATGAAGACATGAAGCAGGGATTTGGGGCCTGCCATTTGGCTTCCGAGTTGTATCTGTTAGCCACTACACTGTCACCATAGTAGGACAAACTTCCACCCCACCCCTACTCCCTAGTGCCAATGGACTGAGACCTCCATCACTCCTCTCTAACAAAGGGATGAGTAATGGTAACAAGTAGAGAAGAGAGATCCATCAGTGTGAGAAGGAACAGGTAAGGAGTGGGACCAGGAAAGGGCACAGGATGGGGACAACTTAGCTCTGCCAATACAGAGTAAGCTAGTCCTTCATAATTCCTGCTTCACTTAAGGTTGGTCATATAGTTCTGGGCCAGAAGGCTGAAGACATGAGGAATATAGGGGACTGTCCAGGCAGTCAGCTGCCTCAACAAATTGTTTAAGTTTTGGGAGCTTCCTATACATTCTGCTAATATTTAATTCGTTCTCAGATCTCTGATGGGGTTGAAGACTAGTTATAGTCTCATAATCAAACTTAAGTTGTTCAGCATTAGAGAAGATGATCTAGATTTGAAAGGATGGTTTTCATATGGTAATGTAAGTTAAAATCAAAACATAAATCAGGTATAGAATTGAAAACTCTTTAAGTTAGGATAGATGTTAGAATAATTTACCTAAATTGACAAAATTATGGGCTGGATGTTATTAGAGTATATCATACCTTTTAGTTTACATAATTGTTCTAACTATGTTCAATGTATGTCAGAGAGAAAAACCTTTTTAATGGACAAAAAGGGGGGATGTAGCTGCTTCTGTTCTCATGCTTATTAAGTTTCCCCAAAACCTGTTTGTAGTACCCCACATGTAAGACTGAGGGACCCTGTCCCCGGTGGGTTTTGATTGATAAATAAAGTTGCCAGTGGCCAATGACTGGGCAGGAAGACAGAGGTGGGACTTTTAGGATTCCTGGGCAAGAGAATGAGGAGGAGCAGGAAAAGGGATAGCTGCCATGCTGGGGCGGGAGAGGAGACATCACACTTGAGAGGTGCAGAGGGCAGAGGGCATAGGTGTCATGTTGGTGTCAGGGATCAAGGCCCACAGGGCTATAGGTCTGGGTCTAGGAAAGCAAAGGTGGAATATAAATTTTATTAATAACTCAGAGATATTGGGGCGGGCTGGATCAGCTACATGGAGGTTAGGAAGTGGCCTAGCCATTGAGCTGTTTAAGGCAACCTTATTTACCAATCAAAATCAACCGGGAACAGTGTCCGTCAGTCTTACATGGAGGACACTGCAAACAGGCTTTTGGGAAACCTAGTTAGCATGAGAACAGAAGCAGCTACATGAGTCCATCTTTGTCTTGGGACCATGACATGAGCTTTATGTTTAAGAAGCGGGAGAGATGGGGACAGGGCAGGAGTCTTGTGTGATTGGTCAGCCTGAGCCAGGTGGCCTGGGCAGCCACAGTCTCAGTTCTAGTCTTGCAGGACAGTCCTGTAAAGAGTCTTTATTGCTGTCATCTCCTGAGGGTGCTCTGGTTCCTCAGATACTCACTGTGGCTCAGCAACCTCTCACTATAGATAATTCCATCACCTGGAGTGGTTTCTCTGGAACAGCTTGTCACTCCTTTGGGGTGGTTTCAGTTTCTTGACATGGGGATGTTGTTTGTCAGTCAGTTCTGTTGTTCCTGGAGTCCAAGGTGACTCAGGGGAGTTACTCAAGAAGAAAGACACTAAGCCAGAGAAGGACAAGCTGGAGTTTGCCATGCCAGGGACCAGAGCTCTCTTTTACCTTATCTCACAAATGCTCCTGTGAACCCCATGCATACAGAGAACATATCTCACAAACATCACGTGCCAGTCCTCCCGCAAACACCACCCCGTTGCTCATGTATCTATCTGTATACATGTGTCCATACCCAGAGTCCACAGACAGAGATTGCTACAGAGCATGAGGTTCATCACACATGATTAACAGGCCAGCAGAGATGCATAGGCTCACATGTCCTGGTCCACATGCCTACATAAAAAAAATGCAGATGCTCCATCCACCCTGACTCACACATGTATAAGAAAGTGGCAATGTGCAGAGGGGCATGTGTGCACACTTTAAATTATTTTTTAAAATATTTTAATTATTTACATTCTATAAGTTGCCCCCCTTCCTCATCCCCCCTCCCTGAGTTCATCACCCTATAGCCCCTGCCATTCCCTCCATGCTCATTTTTACATAAGAGCAGATATTTATGGAGCACCTACTGTATGCACTGTGCTGTGCTAGGTGCTGAGAATGGATCAGAACATATCCCAAGCATAATCTAGCTTGAGAGGACATGCACGGACAATGGCCAAATCCTAGGGAGCTTCCACTTCCCACGTGTTTCCTCTGCACTCAGAGTTGACTCTGCTGTGTGTCAAGTGACCATGTCAACCTCACTCATGTCCTCTGCACACACATGAGCATGTACAACCCTCTCTTAGAAGCCATGTAGCTCTAAGCACATCATCACAGACTTCTTGGCTACCCCCTGAGATCTGGGCAGGAGTGGGTGGCACGTACTGTACAGAGACTGTACAGCACCATTTCGAGCTCCCCATGTCACCCAAGGACCTCGAGCCCCCATCAACCCCTTACAAGCATACAATAATCCTAGAGATGATTACAGATAGGTCTGTGACCATGTATGCACGGGTTTGTGAGCTTCTCAGTATCCCCCCTCCCTCCCAGGGATGCCTACTCTCCCTATGCTCTGCCATGGTTCACAGACACTGAGTCTCCTGAGAATGGGTGCCCACAGAGAGGAGGGGATGTGGTGACTCTGCTTCCAGGCAACTGTGGTGAGTTTCAGCAGAGACTCCCTTCCTCATAGAGGCCCTGTTTTACTGAAAGCACTGGCTACCGTGGTTTCCCCACATCAAAAAGGTCAGACTCTCACAAGAATATTTACTGAGAATTGTCAATCAAGAAGCAGTTACTGTAGCTGCCACTCACACTCTGAGGGTAGATCAGGGTGAAGAAACCAAGGCCTGGTCCTATAGAAGTTTAGGGCAAGGATAGAGCCATGGTTAACCAGGAGAAGGAAAGAGGCCTGTCTTAGTTAGGGTTTCACTGCTGTGGACAAGCACGATGGCCAAGCCAGCTCTTATAAGGACAACATTTCATTGGTGCTGGCTTACAGATTCAGAGGTTCAGTCCATAATCATCAAGGCATGACAGCGTTCAGGCAGGCATGGTGCAGGCAGAGCTAAGGGTTTGACGTTTTCCTCTGAAGGCTCTAGCAGAAAAAAGGCTTCCAGGCAGCTAGGATGAGGGTCTTAAAGCCCACAGTGACACACCTACTCCAACAAGGCCACACATACACCAACAGGGCCACACCTTCTAATAGTGCCACTCCCTGGGTTGAGCATATACAAACCATCATGAGGCCAGACAGCAGGAATGCATGCCACCAGGAGACCAGAACAAGCAAGTTCCTGGTCATAACTGGGCTGTGCTGTGAGTTGGTAATTGACAAGAAAGAGACTGACCCCTGTGTTGTAGTGGTTGACGGTCACATGATGTCAAATGCTGTTAGCCTCATGAGAAAGTCAATGCGCACATACCTGCTCTGTTCTGTCTGTCCACTCCTTTGCCTTGAAGTGTCTGAAGCAGATTCAACCTGGGGATGGTTTTACGGGTACCCAACCATGGCAAGTAACTATTAATTTAGCTCTGTGTTTAATTAGTTGTCAGTGTGGAAAGTGATTGGTTCCACTAAAGTCCCTTCTGCCTCTCCCCACCACAGCCCTTCACACACAATCCAAGTGTTGTCTAATGAGGATGGGTTACCAACAATGTAAGTCAGTCAGCCAATCAACAAACATTGAAAAGAATTTTTATGTCTTGTTCTGACCCAGGGATGAGCTGGAGCGCCCTTGTTTCCATTTTATTTTATTTTATTTTATTTTATTTTTTACTGCACACTTGTGCCAGTCTGGACTGGGACTAGGGCCTAGGACAGAAGAAAAAAGTGGATCTCAACCCTCCATTCAGATCACCAAGAAGTAAACAGAAATCTAGCTTTTTATTTGTATAAAGTATTCTTCTGTTGCAAGTCTGAAGAAGCCTGTGGGGGGGGGGGGGGGTGCACATCTGTAAGACTGGCCAGGAGCCACAGAGCTCCAGGCCTCCAGGGTGAACCCACTCCTACTATTTTGCTAAATAGGTGTAGACTGGAGCTGCCCTCTGAATTCCTATCTCAGACACGTCAGAGAAGTTTCTTTGTAGCAGTGGACGGTGGTTAATGCAAAGACTCACAATTGATCCAAGTGCAGAGCTTGTTAGCAGAGTACTTAGCCTCATGAGACATCTATGCTGCCCTTCCTCCTTGGGGTTTAGGAACCACTGAGGATGATGAGGAAAAACCGTAAGAGCCAAGAGATGGTGGAGAACCAGAGTGAACCACGTCTCTGGGGCATGGTGGGACCGCTGTTCTCATGAACTCACAGCAGCTGTGGCCACCGACAGAAGACTGTGCCAGCCAGAGCCAGTCAGCAATCCGGCAAGGAGCGGGGAGGGCTTTATGAGCCCCCACCTCTAGCTGGGGAGCTGTTGATGACATCTGAGGGAGGGTCAGCTTTCTTTGAAGATGTGGCCGGTGCCCCAGTGGATCGTCCCACACCCATAAATATATGGGCAGCCTAAAGTGGACTCTGTGGTTCTTACAAAAGAGAGAGAGAACATGAAGTTGGGTAGAGGTGAGGGTGAGGGATAAATCTGAGAGGAGTCAGGGGAAGGAATTGAGGACGAATAGGATCAAAACGTACGGTGCATGATACCCTCAAAGAGTTAATACGAATGGTATATTAAAAAGAGAGAGCCCTAGGCTAGCCTAGACTACACAGTGAGACCCTATCTCAAGCAAAAAAAAGCAAAAATAATTAATAAATGATAAACGATGGATTCGAACATGGAGAGAACAAGTCTGTTTTCCAAGCCTCAGAGGGAAAAACCCGTGGGGGCTGAGCCTGAAAAGATGGTGCTTTGGTTGCTGGGGGTGGGCGGGTGGGAGGTGGTGCATCGATTGGGAGGAGAGCTGCTGAGGAGCTGTCCTGGAGTTCTACAGTGATGGGAAGTTCATGGTAAGTATACTAAATCCTGCTGGATGGTGTGGTGTGTGTCTGTGTGTGCGCATGTGTGTGCACGTGCAAGCGTGTGCACAAGCATGCTTCTGTGTGTATGTGTGTGCATGCCTGTGCTTGTGCACGCGAATGTGGAAGCCTAAGGTCAAAGTTAATGTCTTCCTTGTCCCTCTCCACCTTATATTTTGAGACAGGGTTTCTCACTGAACCTGGAGCTTCCCAGTTCAATTAAACTGGCCGGCCAGCAAGTACCAGGAAGCCTCCTGTCTCTGCATCCCCAGAGCTGGATTACAGGTGCCTGCCACTGTATCCAGATGTTTTACATGGGTGCAGGGGACGAGACCTCAGGTCTTCAGGCTGCTCCAGTCAGCACCTTATTGACTGAGCCATGTCACCAACCTTGGAGTCTGTATTTTTAGAGGTTAAAATGGTACATTTTCTGTTACACGAGTTCGATCTTAATGAGTGATAAGTTCATGAGGCTCTGTGTTGTTTTTTTGTTTGTGTTTGTTTGTTTGTTTGTTTTTGTTCATGTGACAGAAGCTAGAATTACTTGGGAAGAAGGATCCTACCTGAGGAATTGTCTCCATCAGACTGCCCTGTAGATATGTTTGTGTAGCATGTTCTTGATTAGTGATTGATGTGGAAGGACCCAGCCCACTGTAGGTGGTGCCATCCCGGGATCGGTGGTCCTGGGTTGTAAAAGAAAGCAGGTTAAGCAAGCCATGAGGAGCAAGACAGGAAGAGTGTCCTCCATGACTTTGGCTTCAGTTCTTGCCTCCAGATTCCTGAGCTGAGTTCCGGCTTGGCTTCCCTTGGTGACGAACTGTGATGCGGAGGTCTAAGACGCATGGACTTTTCGTCTCCGAGGTACTTTTGGCCAGTGTTTTATCACAGCAGACCAGGACAGGTCCCCAGGACCTCATAAACCCACCACAGCCGCATCTGGCCATATACTCAAAGCACTCAGGAGGTGGAGGCACTAGGATCAAGTTCAAGGTTCTCCTTGGCTACATAGGGAACTTGAGGCTTCTATGTCCCTCCCTCCAAAGGCCAATCTCTGCTTCAATCATCAGTCTTGTGGCTACAAAGAACAGAACTGGTGTGTGTGTGTGCGTGTGCGGGTGTGTATGTAGGTATATGCTAGTGTTCAAATGTGTGTGCACATGTGTCAAAGACCAGATAGTAGATGTTTTCATCAATTACTCTTTCTCTCTCTCTCTCTCTCTCTCTCTCTCTCTCTCTCTCTCTCTCTCTCTCTCTCTCTTTCTTTCTTTCTTCCTTTCTTCTTTCCTAACAGAGTCTCTTACTGAACCTGGAGCTCACCCATTTGGCTAGAAGGGTTAGCTATTGAGCCCCAGGGATCTGCCTGTCATGCCTCACCCCCACACTGGATTTTTACATGGTGCTGGGAACCATGCAGTCCTTACACACGGCAAGCAAGCACCTTATCAACTGAGCCAGCTCCCCGGGTTCAGAACTGGCTTTTCAAGGTGAGTTCTGATGTACATCTGCAATCCCAGGATTTGGGAGGGAGAAGCAAGAGCCTATTTCCAGCACAACTTTACTCCATGGTATGACCCAAAGCCAAGATAAAATAAAGTGCATTTACTGGTTTATTGTTTTAAAAGTTTAAGGCTGAGGTTTTATGCATGGGTAGGCAAGGGGATGAATTCCTTCAGAGTGGAAGGCTTGGGTTCTGGGACGTGTTTCATTTGCATAGACAGTTGAGCCTCGATGGGAACAGAAAGTGGTGGTTATAGGGGTGTCAGAAGACTAGGTCTGTCACCTACAAGCTTGTAGAACCCAAAGAAAGCACCTAGTAAGCCCAGTACTAGTTCTAGGAATGCTCTCGATGGTCAACTTTAATCATATGACTCCCTGTGATCATGAAGAGACACTATAGAGATGGAAAATAAAGGCAAATGCGGTGCGGCAGAGAGGAGAGTTGAGGGGAGTTCATCAGGTCCACAGAAGCCTGTGAACTGGGAGTTACAAGCTGGTCCCCAAGGAGGCCACTCTGTCCTCAAGAGGACACACTGTGATGTGTTAGGGTAGGGTCCTGTGAAGCAGAGGCCACTGGAGAAGTAGGAAGGCTGGGCAGAGGGAGGTCCACTAGGGGGACCGGGATCTAAAATTGTGTAATGTGGCAAGGCCACACTAGCTAAGGCTGTAAGAGTTAACACAGAGTAGGAAGTGGTGAGCAGTGAGGGAGTGGGGTCTTGGTGTGGGGAGACCTGGCTGTGGATTGCTTCCTGTGTGTGCAGCCACACGCTGTATCCGTGTGCATGTTCTCTCTCCCTCCCTCCTCTTCCCCTGTGAGTGTGCCCATGGATGGTCTTGTGTGTACTCACATGTGTGGGTGCCCCTGTATATTCCTGGTCAATACTGTCTTTTTCAATGGCTCTGCACCTGACTTTTTGAGACAGGGTCTCTTACTGAACCTGGAGCGCACTGACTCCAAAACTGGCTGTCAGTGGCCCCGGGATCTTCCAGTTGCTGCTTCCCTCATAGGTCACAGGTGCATGGTACCATCTGGAGTTCTACATGAGTCCTGAGCATCTGATCTCAGGTTCCCCGACTTGTTTAGCAAGCACTTCGCCCAAAGAGCTGTCTCCCAACCCTCTAGTTACACTTTTCCTGTTATTAGTCTCTAGGCTTAAAAAAAAAATGTTTTGAGTGTTTTATCTAACTAAATTTATTTTCAAAAGAAACTTTATCTCCCCAAGATGGAAAAATGGTGTCTTTACCATAAACCGGAGGGAAGTGCAGACAACGAAACAGAAACCCACACTCCCTGCTGTGGGCTGCTGTACCACCCTGGTGGGTGATCAGCAGAGGAGAACTGAGAGAGGGCTCAAGAAGAGAGAGCCAGAGAGCCACAGTGAGTTCAGCACTCACTCCACCAGAGGCCCAGTACTGCGTCAAGACAGTTTTGGTGAGCAGCTACTATGTGTTAGGCTCCATGATTCTGGGCTCCAGATGTGGCAAGTGAGGCCATAGTCAGAAAGCTCAGCACTGCAGCCCACCTCGGAGGAGAAGACCCACTGGAAGGGAGGAAGAAGGGTCCATATGCCCATAATATGTGGTTGCACATGTGGCATGAGATAATGCTGTGTGCCTGCTGGGCCGCTGACCTGGCTGAACACTGGCTGTGCAAATGCCCAACAGCTGCTGTGGGTGGCTCTGGGGTTTACACACGGGCACTGGGAAGAGATGGGAGACAGCGGTCCATCTGTCGTTCAGTTACAAGTCACGGTGCCTGTCTCTGGAGGACCAAATTTAGAAAGGATTATAATTAACTTAGTGGGCAAAGAGGGGGCAGAAGAGAAAGGAAGAGAGAAGGAAGAGAGAAAAGAAGAGGAAGAGGGTAGAGGAGTAAAAGAAGAAAGAGAAAGAAGAAATCCAAAGGAGGAGTAGGAGGAGAAGGAGGTGGAGCTCAGTCCTCGCCTCCTGTCGATGCCCTCCCCACTCCCCACCGCTGCCGCTGTGGCTGCAGGGAAGAAAGAGGCACCTGGGTTGGTATTGTGATTTTTATTCTGACTGTAACATTCATTGTTTCCCTGAAAGTGTAAACGTGCACACAGGTTCCAGGAACTGTAGCATGCCTCCCTTCAGAGTTCCTTGTTCCATCCGCTACAACACTGAAGATTGCTTTGCCATTGCAAGAGAATTTTGGTTTAAACAAAAACACACAGCTTAAGACTCAGGAGGCAAGGAGGCAGGGTTGATGATTCGGTGATACATTCGAGGACTTTTTCCTCTCTGCCGCACCACATTTGCCTTTATCTTCCATCTTTATACTGTCTCTTCATGATCACAGTGTGGATGAAAAAGCACCATATACTACACACAGAGTGGAAGGAAAGCGGCAAAGGACTTTCTCCTGCTGCTCTTCCTGATTAGGGAGGACTGTCAGTATGACCTGTGGTCCCATGGTAGCAAAGGACAGACGGATGACCATGTACAATGACGTAGGCTGAGATGGCCAGCTGGAAATTAAGGCAGAACTGTAGCAAGGAGGGTAAGTCAGAGTAGCCAGGACCAGAGTTCATCAGAGGACAAAGGGACGGTGCTCAA
The DNA here is from genome assembly GCA_019843815.1 of Montemys delectorum. Taxonomy (NCBI): domain Eukaryota; kingdom Metazoa; phylum Chordata; class Mammalia; order Rodentia; family Muridae; genus Montemys; species Montemys delectorum. The sequence goes on from JADRCD010210996.1 coordinate 18,847, forward strand.
AGGACAGTGTGCAATACAGATGCGTGCAGCCCAGACCACAAAGTAATAACATTACAGAGTGGTGTTCTATCTGAGGGGCTGGATCTGGGTCTGCATGGAAGGAGCTGGGACAGAGAACCTGAATCTGTGAGAAGTTGGTGCTATACAGTGACAGAGGGGTTGGGGTGGCTCTGCCGTGGAGTGCTTACCTGCTGTGAGGACCTCCGCTCATCACCCCAGCACTGCAAAGGAAAAACAGCGAAGAGTCACTCTGCACAGAGCCTATGGAGAGATGGAGACATGTGCAGACACAGGGTGGTGACAGTGGGTCACATTTTATCCTGGACTTGTCGTGTGCTGTCCATGGGACTAAGGGTGCCATTTTCCTTGAGCATGATTTACTGCCCTACTCCCACACCGTCCAGACACACTCAGTCGGACATCAAGAATAAGCTTAGCAGATGCTTTTAAAGAGTTGCGTGTGCAAGAGCCACTCCAGCGGCTCACTGAAGTGATGATGCATGTAATTCTCACCACAGGCTCGTGAGACAGGTGTCGTTTACAGATGGGTATGTGAGCTCAGAAAAGTTGCAGACTGGCTCGGTGCTACACGGTTGGGTTTAGGGTATCCTGAATGTCTGTGCTGTTCTCCAGAGCAGAAGCATTTGTAGGAAAAAAGCAGAGGAAGCGCGGCTGCACCTACTTGGGCTGCAGTTGGGGAGCTCCAAGAACGCAGGCTGGTGCTGAGACAGTGCTGGCCACTAGGGGGCAGCAGGGACCAAGGCACGGCCCCTACTTTCTCCTTAGCCACATTGGGTCCTCTGGACACAGGAGTTGCTGGGCGGCACTTGCTCCTGTCTTCATTTTTCCCCGCATTTCACCCCAGAGTGGTGACACCCCATGCCCACGATCCCATGGACACTGACGTCGCTTGAGCTCACTGTGGTATCACCGCAAGTCCGTGACGTCACCGGCGCTGCGAACCCACAGCGCGCAGTGCACCCGCGGTGAGCAGAAACGTGAAGTGATTTGGGGGCGGTCTGGGCTTTTTTGTTTTTTATTTAATGACTTAAGTGGGAAATTTGTGTCAGAAAAGTTGAACAGGACACACGTGCTCCGCGGCCGCCCACGAGGCCAAAACCAGAATAAGTACAAAGCAGCGTTTTCTTCCACCAAGTTAATGCATCATCCATGGCTTTCAGGTATCCAGCACAGCGGGGGCTGCTGGGAAAATCCCAGCTCACAACACCTTGGTGGCTGCGCCCACTACCCGCAGGGACCCTCCACAGAGTCACACCAACCCCCCGAGTCCTTTCTTTTTCACTTTCCTAGATCTTTCCCTGTCCTCTCCAGGTGAAGGCCATTTACAGAAACATACAGAAACAAACCTTGGATACCAATAAACAATTTAAATAAAAGTGTTCATTTTAAGTGAAATTTTCAACTCTTCAGTCGAACCAGCCGCATTTCAAGGAACCTGACTAAGTACGGGGTATCATTTCCTGTGTAGTTTGAATTTGGTGTGTCCCCCTGGGAAACTTGGCTGGATGTGAATGCTTGTGGGGAGGGATTAAGAGGAGGAAATTACTCACTGTGGTATTTAGAGAGGCCTTTGGGAGGGGATCAGGTTTAGGTAAGCTCATTAGAATAGCCCCTGGAATCATGATGATTGTACACAGAAACAGACACACACATCACACGCATATACAAGTACACATACATATACTCACACATACATGAATACACACATATATACACACCACACACATACACAAACACCCACACACACATATACTCACACCACAAACAAAACCCACACATACACAAGCACATACACAAGCACATACACCAACACACATACACGAGCACACACACACCACACACATACATGAACACACACACTCACACCACACACATACAGGAGCACACATACATGTTCTACGGGGTGCCCTGACTCACCTGAGGGCTCCACACCACACACATATATGAACACACACACTCACACCACACACATACAGGAGCACACACACATGCTCTACAGGATGCCCTGACTCACCTGAGGGCTCCATCAGCAAGGCTATCTCTAGATTCCACCTCCTGACCCCAGAACTATGAACTGAAATAAGCCTCTCTTCTTTATAACTCACTTGTGCGTGGTACAGGGTGAGGGCACAGAAGGTAGCCTCGGCACACAGCTCTGTGAGGGCAAGAGGTGCTGGACACAGTCACTAGTTTACAAAGTCCCTTCTTCAGACTGAGCTTTGAGCCAGTGTCCTATGGTTTGGATAGACAATGTGCACTCACAGGCTCGTGTGTTTAGACACCTGGTCCCCAGCTGGTGACATTGTTCCGGGACGTGGTGGACCCTTTTGGATACTGGGCTTTGAAGGTGATGGCCACTTGACACTAGGGTGTGGACAAGCCATACTGCAACTTCTTTCCACAGCAGAGAGCCACTGTGGCCACCATGCCATCCTCATCACGGTGGAAGGAATATCCTGAACCATGAGCCAAAACAGGCCTCTCCCATAGGCTGCTTCTCTGGGTCTTTTGCCAGTTAAGAAATGTAACTAGCACATACATTTCTCCGTGTGTCCCGATTCGCTTTCTGCAAATTTGAAATACAATTTTGGTTTGTGCTCACTATCTGAGAAAATTTAACAATTGCCTCTCAGGGAAAAGTTGCCTGATAAATACTTGAATAGAATGAAGAGGCGGGACTAGGGAGGTTGGCACTCAGTCAAGCAGCCCTAGCTGGTGAGTGTGGGAGCCAGGAAGGCACAGGTACCTCCTAGGTTAAAGGACTGCAGGCAGGAGGATCCGGATGAAGCCGAGGGAGGAGGCCAGGGAACAGCAGGGTGGGGGAATCCTAAGGGCCTAAGGCTTGTACCTTTCACTCTGGCCCCTAAGTTACCCAAGGACACCCAGGAGATGGGAAGAGGGTGCTAATGGAGCCAGGACTCCCACACGGTTCTTAGCAGCTTCCTGGTTTACAAATGAGAAGAGCAGGTGCAGGCAGTGTGAGGGAAAGAAAGATAGAGGACCAGTGAAGAAATCCTGGGCTAATCCAGAGGTCAGAGCTTGAAGTGCTAGACTGGGAAGCTGGGTTTTTTGAAACAGGATCTCAGTATAAAAGCCTAGGCTAGCCTCAAACTCTCTGGCTCTCAACCACTGTTAAAGACAGGCACCACCGTGCCCAGCTGAAGGGTTTTTAAAAGGGGGAAGGTCCAAGGCCATACTGGGAAGAGCTTCCTGGAACAGTGAGCCCATTCCTGTTGGGAGTCATTTCCCTCCAGGATGCAAATATGAGCAATGGGGATTTAAAACCCAGACTTCCCCTTCAGCCAGGTGGGAGGGACACCCACAGGAGGCAGACCTTGGGAGGTTCCATTTCCTCTCAACCCCAGCTTAGGGGTGTGGTAAGATTATTCTGGGAAGCTGGGTGTAGTAGCACAAACCTGCGATCCCAGCACTCAGGAGACCAAGTGATGTTAGAGGTCTGTCTGAGCCACAGTCTTTTAAAAGATTGTTCTGAGATGTAAAAGTCTGAGGCTGGCTTCTACAGGACCACCTATCAGTAGGCAGAACTAAGAAGGTACACCAGTCCCACCATGCCAGGACCCTCCTCTCTGATGCTGTGACCACACCAGGATCCTTGTACCTCGAACTTTGGACATGAGCAGTCTGCGGCATGTTCCGAGTTCTTCCTGGCTTTTTGCAGATACCGTGGGCTCATCTCAAAAGTGGCCTCCTTCAAGCCTCCCTAAGTGACCTGTCTCTGGTCTTTCCTTCCCAGCATCATGTTTATGTTCTCCGCTGGCCCAGCAGGTTGCCACACCCCAACTCTCCTGCCTTAGATGTGGGCCTACCGTTGTCAATGCCTTGCCACATTCAGCAACACTTAGCAGCCAGTGTCACATGGGAGCTGAAGAAAGGTCCTCCACTCCCTCCCCTGAGCAAGCACACATGGGCACAAGCTGTGGCAGCAGGCTGGAGGGGGAGCGTGATGGATGGAGTAGCCGCAGCTCTGCCCCATTCCCAAGTCGTTCCCTTAAACCAACTGCTGGGGCTTTGTCCAGGCCCCCCCCCCCCCCACACACACACACACTGCAAATCTCAGCCGTTGTGCACGGGCTGCTAGGAGGCCTCGGTGCGTTACTGTAAAGCTGCTGTGGGCCTGGCAGGTGTATAATAAAGGAGAACTGACAAGATAAAGAGTCTTTATTGACAGAGCTCCACGTGACCTGTCCTGTCTTCATGACAAACAGACTAGGTGTCACAACGGTGGGGGCATGAGCAGACAGTGCTGACTCTTGTCCCGTCTTCCAGAACGGCAGTCAGACTGCAGTCTGCCACCTGCCATCCCCACCACCTGGCCACCAACCAGGACCAGCCCCACAGTTCCCTTGTGGTCTCTCCTTGGCTGGCAGCTGCGTTTGCTCATTGGGATTTCCACTTCCACATCCCAGGAGCCCTGGCTTCTGGTCATATGTGGGTACCTGGCAGTGACTTTGGGCAATCAAGTTTGTGTCCTTGTTGCTTTCCACAACTGAGCCAAGCTGGGACAGCAGGCTCTGCCTCTAGTCTCAGTCCAAGCTGTTCAATGAATGGCCTCCTTGGGGGCAATACCTGCCCTCTCTCAATTTAAATTTTTCACCGATTTTTTAGGACCTCCCAAGCCACTAGCAGGCCATCTGTGAGTTTCTAGGCCCAGCTTCCAGCTGAGAGAGTCCAGCAGCTATGCCAGGACTGCTGTGAGCCTTGGACCACAGGTCTACTTGGTGGACAAAGTGGGCTGGAGCAGGTAGGGCAATGACAGCTAGGAGGGTCCAGAGCTTAGGGACGTCAGCACTGCTATGAGACAAAGCACAGTGAGCCCCTGAAGCCCTTGTGAGGAAGGGGGAGCCCAGGCCAGTGTGGAAGGGGAGACAACCAGGCTCTGAGCTTCCAGGGTCAGGCCAAGTTCACATCTTCGATTCACCATTCTCTGGATTTCTGGGAACCCTGCCAGCTGGGCTGTCTCCCAGGAAACACTTTCCTGGCTCAGAGGAACCCTGGCGTCGGCACAGACTTCAGCAACAGCAGCACATTCACTCGTGCACTCATCTAGGAAACAGCAATGCCCAGGGTGCCCACTGGCACCTCAGGGGTCTGGCTGGCAACAGGAGCGTGACCAGGGGCCTTGCCCTCCCCTGTCACGTTTGGGAGTGTCTTGAGTACTGAGGTGGGGTTGGCTTCTGGTGGCATTTCCTCAGGACAGCTTTCCAAGGCCCCAGAGAGGCTCCCCAGGGATGGTGATTTGTCATCACAGCAGCAGCCACAGCTAGAGCTAGCAACGACGTGGCTCTGCCCACCTTCCTCCTGGCTGTGGTGTTGCTTCAGGTGGCCACACAAGTGGCAGGTGAGGGACGAGTACACAATGCCAAGGCTCAGGTCATCCCCAGAGGGGCTGGGCACCTGATCTGCAGGAGGAGGGGCCTTCTGCCAATCACCTCCTTTGAGCCCCAGCTCCAGACCAAGGCATTCTGGGGTGCTCTTGGGTGGAGCGGAGTTCAGAGGACTGGGTGGGGGCTCCGTGTCCAGTCCGAACGTGAATAAGGGCATGGAGCTAGGGGATTGGTTAGGAACCGGGTTCTGGAAGGGCTTGTAGCCTCCATGCCCACTGTCAGTCCCTGCTGCTGCTGTGTCAGTGTGGAGGCCATTGCTGCTGAGCAGGCTTGAGAAAGCCTTGTAACCGGTGTCTCCAGAAGGCCTGACGCCAGGCACCCCAGGATCCTGGGTGGCTCCCTGCTTCACTGCCTGCACAAACTCCTGGTAGCCACCAGTAGGGGCCGGGATGGAGCCAGCTGTCCCGTGCTGCAGGACACTCATGTGAAGAATTTGCTCCCAGCTCTCCACTTCAGTTGGCCCTGAAGAATGGGGGTCAACTGGGCTTTGAGGGCCCCCTTCTTCCAGATGTCCAGCCTGCTGTTCTTCTGGAGCCAGCTCTCCAGGATTTGGGGCCGGGCTGCTGAAGTCACTAAAACTCCGGTAGGCAGGATTGTCTGCAAGGACAAGTGGGACCTGTGTGCAGGCCAGGTTAGTGGCGCTCTGGGCTGGGCTGTCTGAAAGAGTGCGTGGGTGTGAAGGTGGCTCTGTGACCTGGCAGGTGGCCTCACTGGGCCCCATGGGGAAGCGGGCCCAGGACATAGAAGCTTGCCTGCTTTCAGAAGGCAGAGAGGAGCATGACTCTGCCAAGCCTGACTGGCCAGTGCCCCCATTCTCAGCCTCCAACAAGTCCGAAAACAGGTTCTCAGTGAGCCGGGCCATGATGTCTGCCTGACTCTCCTGGAAGCCGCCTCCGCTGTTCTCAGGTGACATGATCAGGTCCTCTTTGACCATCTCATCTTCCTCCTCCTCCACACTCTGTACTGGGGCCTCAAACAGCTCCATACAGCGCACCACACTGACACTGACATTCTCTGGCCACAGGACAGTCCTGCTGACCTCCACAGGACACCAGCCTGGCTTTCTAGGACTCTGGAGAGGCTTGGTTTGGGCAGCCTTCGGGGATTCTGTCTTCTTCTTTACTCTGTGCTCCAGCAAGCAGGGCAACAGCTTGGTTAGACAGGTCTTCCAGCGCCTGAAGAAGTAAAGCTTAGGGTTCAGTTTTGCCACATTTAAAAAAAAAACTCCTCTTCATCCTCCAGAATCCTACATGGAATCACCCTGTATTGATATTGGGGTGTCATAGACATGGCTTCTGGCTTTAAAAATCAATACTTAGCCTGTTCTCGGTGCAGAATGGAGACTCAGCCACCCACGATTTCCCCCCCATCTCCCCACCACTCTTGGGGCCAGGAAGAGAGAAGGCAGCTGTGTAGGGGACAGGGAAGGGGAATTGATTGCCACCAGCGGAGTAACTATCACATTTTCACACAAACCCACAAAAACTATGACCCAAGTTCAAGTTCAGATACATACGGGTACTTGGTTGACTCCTGGCTTCGGGTCTGCTTTTCCCAGAGGGGCACCTAAAACAGACAGCCAATCAGTGGGTGCTGCCTGTCAGCCCAACCCAGCTAAGAAAGGCTTGGTGTTTTCACAGACAGCAACCGTGCCTGGACAGCTGAGGTCCACACGGGCCCCACAGAGCTCTGGGAGCATCAGCCTCTGTCCCCACCCCCCCATCCCCCAGTGAAAGGGCATCAGAGATGTCAAATGTCCTCAGATACTCCATCTTGCCTGTGCCATCCTTGACTCTGATCTGGTCACGGGACTCACTGTGACCAGCAGAACATGTTAGGAATAATACCAGGCCCATATGGATGTGGGCATGGGCTTTGCACATGTCCACTGTGTAGTCTGTTACCACCTTGCTTATCCCTGGCCGTTTGCTCCTCACACCCACCCTACCCATGACGGGGACTCATGCTATGGAACACCTGCACCCTCTTACCTGTGTATCCTGAATGATGATGGCCACCAAGGGACTGCGTGCTGGGGTGGGAATCCGGTCCCACCACATCTTCTTAATCCTGAGGGTGGAAAGGAAGTGGGTTGGTCTCCCAATGGACAGTGTGGCCAAGGTGCCCTTCCAAGTGTCCCGGCCGGCACTCCACCCAGGGCACCAAGGCCACATTGATTCTACTTTGGATATTCAACAATCTCAGTCTTAACTGTCCATCACCGTCACCATTCTGAATGGGGAGAGGAGCCCAGAGAGAGCCCGACACTGGCAGGGCTGCTTGACAGATCTACACTATGGCAGTCTCTGAGGAGGCTGCCTTTGGCCCCAGGGCACAAGCAAAGACTCCAGCTGGACAGCAAGGATCCTGCTGCCCCAAGAGTCCCTTCTTAGTAGCAGGAGGAGCATTCTACCATGCTGGCTTTAGCAGGGCGGAGAGGTCAGGGGTCACAGAGAAGCAGGCTTTCCCTTTCTTCCTGGGCTGACGGACTGGCCCCTGTGGCTTTCATTCCTCCATCTTCCCACAGTATTTTCTGACCACCTACTGTGCATCAATCACTGTGCAAGGGCCACAGGGACTAAGCCAGAAAAACAGCCAGAGGAGAAGCCCCTGTGGGTAGCCTTCGAGAGAAACAAGAAGCAAATGCAGATATGATCCCGTGACACCCATTCACCTCCACAGGTGCTGATGAGCAAAGACCACAGCCAGGTCTGGTGACCCAGAATCAGCCCAGCCACTCAGGAGACTGAGCAGAAAGAGTCAGAGTTCCAGGACTTCCTGAGCTGAGGTGGCAAGACCCTGTCTCCAAGCAAAAGCAAGCAGGAGGCTGGAGTGGAGCTCAGAGATAGGGTGGCATGCCTAAGACCAGGGTTCCAAAACAACTAAAAGACAAACAAGAAGACCACGACGTGGAAGTGTAGAGAGGAAGGCACGAGAGAGAAGCAGGGTTGGGGGTTCCAGGGAATAGCCCAGAAAAGGTGGGGACATGGCTCAGACTCCATGGACGAACATGCCCTGTGCCTTTGAGAACTGCAGGCTGCTGGGTGCAGGGGCATCAGGTGGGAGAAGGGAAGGACAACAGGACAAAGAGAAACTCTGCATCAGAGCAGCAGTGCCTAGCCCCGGGGGACTGACAAGGACATGAGTGACGAGCCATGGAGAGGAGGGGATCTGGCGTCCCCTGCACTTAGCCAGGTGTGGGCACTTGCCTAGCACCAATCCTAAGTTACTTCTACTCTCACTTCTCAAAGAACATGGCTCTGGGTCTGAGACTCCAAGGTAGAACTCACTAGAAGAGGATCTTCCCCCTCTACCAGCCCTGCCCAGGCTACTCTGGAGGTCTTGTTCTCATGGTCATTCTGAGCCTACAAAGGAACTCAGTTTATGGGGCAGCTGGCCAGCTACCTGCCAGCAAGTACCACCACTGGGCCTCACTCACACATATATTCACAGCATCTGCTCAAATTCCTCTATTCCCAACACATGCCCAGTGCCCAGACCATCCCACGGGCACCGAGAGGGACAGCGCTCCCATCTCCTCTATGCTCAAAAACGACCCCTGCCAGCTCCTTCTCTCCAGAGCAGCCGCCATTACTACCCCTGACCTGGCTCTCTTTTCTCCAGAGAACAGCCACTGTGGAGAAGCCTCCAGTCACAGGCTGCCCTGCCCTGCCCTTCAAGGCAGACTAACAGCCTTTTCCCAGCCAGCACAGTGACTGTGACCTCTGACAGTCAGATGAGGTAAGCAGGGCATCTACATCTAGCACCAACAAGGGCCAGCCAGACACACCAGCCAAAGCAGGAACTCACTTGATAATGCTGAAGTAACAGGACAGGCAAGACAACAGGATGCAGACGCAGGAGACGCTGACTCCCAGCCGGAGTCGCTGTATCAGGGGAGGCTGGAAGTCTGCAAGGAGAAAAAGAGTCATGAACTGGGAGGCCGCCCTGTGTCATGAGCAGTCCGTGTCCACACTTGGGACTCCCCCGGGACCCTTGGTTACCTGGCTGCAGATAGCCCTCCCACCTGTCTCCCCAACTCTCCCTCTTACACACCAAGTCCTTAGAACACCCATCCTGGTCCCTGTCCCTGTCCTCACGGTCCCTGATCCAAGTCCAGATCACAACAGCTTGAAGTTGTCGCTCTTGTTTTCCCAAAGCTCAGAGGTCAAGTGCACTGGAGGGTTTGAGTTCAAAGCCAGCCTCTACTAAGTCCTTGCTGAGTGACCCGAGGCAAGTTGGTTGCTCCCTTGGGGTTCTTCCTCTGTTCAGCGGAGTTAGAAATGGGCTTTTCTCACAGGCTAAGAGGACTGTGTGGTTTAAAAGATCACACACTCAGTGCAAGCACAGGAATCTCTTCCTTGTTCATGGACTCTGAGATTTCTCTGACACCGTCTCCCACTCTCTCCTCTACCCCTGCATTCGGCCTCCTTTCCTTCCTGGCATTTGCTTTCATCTGGATCCACCTGGTTTTCTTTGTTTACATTTGTGGGCTTTAATCGATTTTTAATCTTTCGTTCGAGACTCATGTGTTAGGATCTGAGCCCAGGAGTGAGTGTGTAAGTCACACACACATGTGTCCATCCCAGCCTTTCATACTGTTTCAGATGCAGTTTTCACCGTCTGCATAGGCTACCCAGCCACTGGCCTCTCCTAATTTCTCTGTCAGGATTACGCATGGGTGCTACTGTACAAAGCTTTTACATGGGCTCTGGGGATTTAAACTCAGGGCCTCATGGCACTGACCCATCTCCTGCGTTTCTGCTTTTGACACGCCAGCTACACTCCAGGATTCCCGTGAGTTCTCCTCACCACTGGAGCCCCCAAGGTCACTCAGTCACAGATTTTCATTACTTGCTGAAAAAAACAATGTGTGCTGTACATCATGCCTGCTCCGGACAAGCCCTTCTCCTCCTTGGCAGTACCACCGAGTCAACCTCACACAACCTTTCCCAGGCCTGACTATGCAGCTGTTGTATGCTGTACAGAAAGGAGACTCAGTAAGTCTGTGGCACTAAACAGTGACAACCACGGAAATTGTGGGTCTTTGTGTTACTGCAGCCCTCTGGTCACCACACCATAGCCACAGGGATGTATAGTTAGAAGCATTCCAGAACCGAAGAGCCCGAGGTCAGCCAGAGGAAATTTCTGAACAGAGAGTATACATAGTTGTGGAGATCCTCACAGCCCAAGATCCTGATACTCACAGTTGTACCATGTGATGCTGGGACTCCACTCACTCCAGGTGCTGCTGACGCTCTGCGCTAAGACCCTCACACGTGCCCTATAGTACACCCCTGACCTCAGGATGTTGATCGGGAAACTCAGCCTGGGTTCCACGTAGGTCACGTTATAGACTATGAACTGAAGGAAGACAGAGACATATGAATGCAGAGCCGGCAGGCCCGAGTGTCGGTTTCCAGCCTGGCTGCCACCCTGGGTGCTCCCCCAGTGCTGGAAATGGGATCATTCCCACATTCCTGACACTGCTAAGAGGAGAATGGAACAGAGGTTGTCAGCCCTCTCCCGACTCGCCGATTGACTGGTATCAAACTATTATCTGGACAAGTGGATTAAACTGGGTTTGAACACATAATAAATTAAGGCTATGCTGGATGAGCTTCAGTAAGTGACCTCAGAGGGGTCACCCTTTGGTTTCCGGTCATCCCACTAGAGGGAATGCTAGGAAGGAGGGGAAGGGAGACAAGAGTAGCAGGAAATGACCTCCACTCTTTTCTAAAGCAGGGGCCAGGCGGCCACTACAATTAATTGCCTTTGTCTATCTGATGACACCTGCTGTGTAGAAATTATTTTGGGGGCAGGAGGAGGGGGGTAGAAGGATTTTGTTTGCTTGTTGTTGTTGTTTGAAAGGGTCTATGTAACCCAAGCTAGTCGAGAACTTCCCATCCCCTGCCTCAGCCTCCCGAGAGAGAGCTGTGATTACAGGCATGGGCCACTGTACCCAGCTCAACTCTATTCCCATCTATGCACTGAAGACAGGTCTCCATAAACTACACACCAAAGCAAATGTTACCAAGAGTATGACTTCTCTGCCACCCATAGTCTCATGTGTCCCCGCTGCGGAGCAGGTATGGCCCAAAAGCCCTGCTTTCTGAGTTAAGATGGCAGGGATAAGTACTCCTCCTGATGCTAAGGTCTGGATCCAGAATGTTCCCTAGGGTCCATGTGGGAAAGGCTTGTTCCCTAGAGTGGAGCTACTGGGAAATGGTGGAACCTAGTTTGAGGACGGGGAGTCGGGGGACAGTGGGTGTATGCTTGTGTATACCCATCTTTCTCTCTGTGTCTGTCTGCCTGTCTGTCTGTCTCTGCTTCCTAGCCACCATGAGCTGAGCAGCTCTGCTCCACCTCACTTCTGCCACGACGATTGCCTCAACACCACGCCCAGAATAACGGGCCAGAAGACCCCATGATCTCTAGGAAACCAGACATTTAAATAGATGTTTCCTCCTATTGCTGATTTTCTTGGCACTTTGTCTTAGTGATGGAACACCAGCCAACACAACTGCACACTGCAAATGCAGGGCCAGGAAGGGGGCGGCCATGCCTGGGGCAGAGCCTGGCCAAGAGCAAGCTCTCTAGTTCACTATACCCCCTCTGAAGCTCCCTACTCCAAAGACAGAGCATGCCTTCCCAGCCCCGTTCCCAGGCAATGGCAGGGATCCATGGCGCCCACTCACTTCCGCAGGGTTGTCCTCTCTGGAGATGTTGACCATGTAGAGGAGCTCTTTGTGCAGGAAGTTGTTTGGTGGGTACGGGTTGCTCCATGTCAGCAGCCATGCATTGGAGACATTGGTGTGGAGTGTGAAGTTGTCTGGAACTGGGGGCTTCACTGGGGAGGAAGGGCACCTGGGTGAGGGGTAAGCCCTGAGATCTGTTTTGTTTTGATGTCCCTATTAACAACTTCATCTCCTTCAACTCCTAACCCTAATTCCTAGACTCCTGAGTGCTGGGATTACAGGAGTGTACCACCTCACCAGGCTCACGACTTCTGAAATAATCATGCCCGTGAGGTCATGACAGTAGAGCGTATGTTGTGGTGAGGTCATGACAGTAGAGTGTATGTTGTGGTCAATGCGACAACGATTTTAAATTCATTCATGGGTTAATTATAGTATCTTGTAGGTGCCCAGTGGCCCGAGCACCAGTTCTAACCACAGACTGAAAACCATGAGATCTTATCTTGGATACATGATCATCAACTCTGCCTCTGGCACTGAGAAGCTGAGTGACCTAAGGCAAACTGCTTGCCTTCTCTGGTCTACAAAATAAGAATAATCAGTTTCTTTTGGAAACTGATGTTCAGATAAGTAACGTGATTTGCCCTTAGTCACACAGCAACAAATTCTTGCTTTCAATTCTTGTTATAACTACACTTGCATGGAGATTTAGCTCAGTAGAGCATTTGCCTAGCATCTGGGAAGTCCTCGGTTCCATCTTCAATAATACAAACAAACAAACACAAAACAAAACAATGTGGGAGCAAGCTTGTGGTAGGGATTGGTGCAGGGACTCCAGGTAGAGTAAGGGTGGCCTTCCACACTCAAGGCATACGACAAACTAGCAGCTGACCTGCAGTCAGTGTGTACCCCACTTCCTGCAGTGGAGCACCCAGACAGGCCTTACCATTATTACTGGGAATGAAGATGCCCTGCCACAGCTGCCGCTGCTCAGCCCACAGCTCCAGCTGGTACTCATCTGTTTGGATCGGCTCATCTATGTTCCTTTGGCATACACACACGGTGCTGGCGCTGTTGTTGGGGATGCATGTGAAGTTTCTGCAGACGTAGAAACTCTGTTAGGGAACCACTGCCAATAGTTACCAGCTCCTCTGCCACCCCCACAACTTCCCAGGTTACCCCCACCTGACAGGAAGACCAAAGCAATCAAGACCAGGTGGGGAAATGACCTGGGTGAACATCTTGCTGGCCACAGACCTTGCCTGCCTCATTCTGGACACTGCCATTCTGGCTGTAGCCCTCAGTCCCATGACTTAGCTCACCCCAGGCTTGAGCTTTAAGTAATTCATGGTGTCCCAGCATCCCTTGGTTTAGAGGGGACTGTGATAAGCCCTTCCCACAGGCTCCTGTCCTGTACACATCAGGATATAACTCCGCCAAAGGACCACCTACACAGGCCACCCACATCTCATGGACCAGACCAAGGGCCAGAACTACGTTTCTATAAAATGCCAGACGGGAAGTTGAAGGCTTTTGAAGACAAATAAAGTTTCTGTCACTACAGCAAACTGCTGATGTAGCCCCAAAGCAGCCATAGACAAGACATAAATGAATGCAATGGTGTATGCTAATAAAACTTTATTCATAAAAGCAGTAGTCTGCCTGCTATGGTTGGGCACACCTTTCACTCCAGCATAGGCAGAGGTAAGCAGATCCCTGTGAGTGTGAGCTCAGTCTGGTCTATATAGCATGTTCCAAGACAGCCAGGGCTATACAGAGAGACCTTATCTCAAGGAACAAAACAAAACAAAACAAACATAAAACACACACACACAAAACAAGTAGTGGCCAATTGACTTGAGGTCCATAGTTTGTCAGTGCCTAGTCTACTGCCTTGAGGCAACAGGAGGATGGAGGATCATCCCATAGGCATTAGGGCAGTGTCTGTGCGTCTCCCGATGCTACTGAGCCCCGGGTCTGTGGACTTGGTTTTCTCCTAGGCACAGTATTCACATAGTACCTAGATGCCAGGGAATATCCCAGAGCAACCCCTACACCCCATCCCTGAACCTTCACAGAAAACTCCACACAGTCTTGTCCCATGGCTAAGTATACTCAGGGGTCACCAGTCAAACTACTGCATGCTTCCATCTGTCTAAACATGTGGATCCTGAGAATTAAACTCAAGCCCTCAGGTACATGCCTTTATTGGCTGAGCCATCTTGCTGTATTTTTGATTTTTTTTTTTTTTGAGACAGGATGTAGCTCTAGCCCTGGCTAACTTTAGGTGCAAAAGCTAGAGAAATGTCGGTCCAGTCCAACATTGCAACCATAGAACACAGGGACAGTGACCCAGAATCCACCATGTCGTCTGTATCCGGTGGGTGGGTGGGGTTGGAGGGCTGGTAACAGAACTCAGGGTCATCCAGCAGAGAAGCACTCTACCCCTGAGCTGTACCTTCAGGCCTTTCACTTTTTAATTTTGAGACAGAATCTCACTAAATTGCCCATGTGGGCCTTGAACTCGTGGTCCTCCTACCTCACTACCTCACGTTGCTGTAGATCTGCACCACCAAGCTCCAAGCTCGGCTCAACTCTGTAGTAGCATGCAGGGTGCGTTATCCCAGACCTGGCTCCACCTCAGACACCACTCAGTAAGCTGCCACAAGCATACAGCACAACATATCTTGGCACCTGCCTGGAACAACAAAGGCCTAGATGGACCTCTGGGTGCTGCCTCTCTACCCCACTTACATGGAGAACTCGAAGAGCAGCCTGTAGTCCAGGCGGAGCTGAGAACTGCAGTCCACGGTGCGATCCAAGTGCCACTCACACGTAAAAGTGCGGATGTAGTCAGAGAAGCAGGTGGGCTCACCCAGGACCTGGATGCTCTCTGCAGAGACAGAATGGCAGAGCAGTGACGTCATGGCCCGGGGCTCCCACCACCCAGGTCAGAGGGAGGCTAGTGCAAACAGGATCATGGCATACATGCCTGCACACGCACAACCTACGCAGATGCCACTCTCCCTCAGAAGCACCATCTTAAAGCACAGGGAGGAAGAGGTGGTGCCCTATAGTGTTGTCCACCCGCCACCTCTCCTTCCCCAAACCCCTGCCCAGTGAGGCAAGAGGCTGACCCTGCAGTCTGCCCAGGCTCTTGCCCTTTGGTACTTAAGAGGCTTAGCCAATGGAAGAGCAGGAAGGAGGGAAGGAGGAGGGACAGGCACTTTATCCATCAGCTCCCTGCCAGGAATTCAGATGTGTGGTATGTGGTGTGTGTGTGTGTGTGTGTGTGTGTGTGTGTGTGTGTGTGTGTGTG
>JADRCD010210997.1:0-10231 GCA_019843815.1 Montemys delectorum
AAAGAAAGAAAGAAAGAAAGAAAGAAAGAAAGAAAATAGAAGACAGACTAGTTTGGAAAAGGAAGGGAGAAGGGGAAGAGGTCATGAGTTTATGGTCAAAATGCATTGTATACATATATAAAAGTGTCACAGTAAAATACAGTAACCTTTTAGATTTATTTATTTTATGTGAATGAGTGTCTTGCCTATATGAGTGTGTGTGTACCATGTGCGTGCCTGGTACCTGTGGAGGTCAGACAAGGGCAATGGATCTCTCGGAACTAGAGTTAAGGGTAGTTGTGAGTCTCCATGTGGGTGCTAGGAATCCAACCCTGGTCCCCTGAGAGCAACAAGTGCTCTTAACTGAGCCGCCTCTGCAGCCCCAGGAAATCCATCATTGTACATAATTAACATGTTAATGAGAACTCAATTGAACAGAGTAGTAACTTATCCAAGGTCAAGAAACAGCCAAGACTGGCTGGGAAGAGATTCAAGGTCAGGAGAGAGACCCAGACAAAGGCGGTTATCCGGGATGGTCCGGTCTGGACCGGTCTGGACGCGTTTGCCTGCAGAATTAGCATTTATGAAAGACTGAATCATGACATAGTAGATGTCTCCAGGCCCAGGGTTCAGGGTCTTAGGTCTAGAGGAAGATGGGGGGGAGCAGAAGCAACAGCACTATAGGTCATGTAGAGTTGGTGACAATGATCCACTTGGTCTTCTGTGAGTTGGAGGCATGGGGACACACAGATGGGGCGGTCACTGCGGGGTTGGGAGATATGGGTACATGAGAGGGCTCTCTTGTTGCAAATGAAACTGATGGTGGTTATCTTCCCCAGAGACACCCCCTCACTCACAGCAGCGAAGGGCAGGCAATGGTACCAGAGCACGGGACGGGCTGAGAAGAGACTGCGGTCCCAGAAGATGCAAGGGGAAAATTTCGTGAGCCTAGTGTAGGTAACTTGGCATCAATGCTGCCTGGGTGAGAGAGGGATGAAGGTCAGTGCTCTTACCCGCTGAGCCATCTCTCTAGCCTGCTTATATGGAGTTTTGAAGACTTGATTTCGATCCCCAGAATAAAATGTTTAAAAAAATGCAGGGGTAGGGGATGGGGCTGGAGAGATCTAGAGTCAACTCTCAACACCCACATGGTATCTTACAACTGTCTTTAACTTCAGTTCCAGGAGATCCAATGCCCTTTTCTGGCCCCCTTGGGCACTGTACACACGAGATCCACGGACATGGATGTTACAGAATATTTGATCACATTGTGATCCTAGAGATTGTGTTATTGACTGAAAAAGCCCTGTTTCTAGTTCTAGTGTGGCTTGTCCTTAACACACACACATACCTTTAATCCCTCTGGTTGGAATACATGCTTAGTTCACACCTTTAATCCCAAACAGTGAAGGTAGAGTTAGTTTATAGAAGGAAGCACCCATGTTTGAAAGTGATGTCTTACCGAGTGGCAGACAAAGGGATGGATCAGAGAATGATTTGACAGACTAGGTTGTGCACAACTCTCACGAGAAGAAAGGGAAGTTACTTAAGAAAGCAGTGCAGAGAGGGAAAAGGAGCAGACAGTTTTACCTGGACAGTTGTACAGAGACAGGTTGCAGAGAGAGAACAATCTAGACACAAGTAAAGAGAGAAGGAGCTAGAAAATGAGAAGGAGCCAGAAGATTAGAATAGATTGCCAGAGTTAGTTGGAGGCTTAAGCTAAAAGTCAGAGGCTGAGAGAGAAGCCAGATTGAATCAGTTAGTGTGAAGAGGAGTTTGAGCCAAGACAGCTGAGTTGACCAGCCAGGCAGAGATCAGAAAGAGCTAGAAAGGGGAGAGCTATTTCAACAGTTAAGTCTCAGACTGAAAACATTCCGGGCCTAGATAAGGTTGGACAGAGGCTAGACGTTTCCAGGCCTAGGCCTAGGTTAGCAGATGGAGGTACTGAGCCTCGAAGACAATCATTACCGGAAGAATAAAAGAGGTTTTTACATATGCATGTGGGCAAACACACATGCACATAAAAATAAAAAGAAATTTAAAAAAAAAATCTAGGTATGAGGCTGGAAAGATGGCTCCGAAGTTAAGAGTACTTGTTGCTCTCTTACAGAGGACCTGAAACACCTGTGTTGAACGACTCACAGATACTTGTAACTTTCTTTAGATAGGGGTTGTGATGCCTTCTCATAGCCTCTAAAACATACACACACACACACACACACACACACACACACACACACACGTGCACAGGAGGGTGTTCTGAGTCCCACTGGAAGGGCGGGGCTTGCCATTTATATTGAGACCCTATCTCACTCAAGCAGGGAATGTTCTGGACACAGAGTAGGAAACTGAAGAGTCATAAGAACCTGTAAGTAGAGGGTATGGGCTTGGATGTCAAGGAATAAGAAAAACCCACACTATAACACAGAACGAATGGATCCCTTTAGATGCTAGTTGAATTACTGAACTGCATCCCTCTAGACACTAAAGGTTTGTGGGCTGGGGCTATAAAGCAGTTATGTGTATATGTTTATGTATATATGTATATATATATGTGTGTGTGTATGTATATATGTGCTGTGTTATATAACACACATATGATATATACATATGTATAAATGTGTATATATACATATATATGTGTGTGTGTATGTATATGTACACACACACACACACACACACACACAAAAAAGCCCTGGGTTTTATCCCTAACACTGCATACTTGATCATACTTGATGGTGCACACTTGTACTCAAGAGGTAGAGGCAGGAGGATCAGTAGCTCCAGGTCATTCTTGGCTACCTACTGAGTTTGAGGTCAGCCTGGGCTACATGAGACTCTCTTACAAAGCAAAACATCTAACCTGAAAAGAATCTGCTGCTCACTTGTGCCTTCGTGCCAGGAGCACAAAGTGTTTCCTCGGCCATGGTGTGATACAGTGCTCCTTCAGGGCTGCCTGTAGGGCTTCCCGTGCACCCGTAGTCAGGCTGCCTGGCCAAGCCCGGGACTGTAACGCAATGAAGTCCAGATTCTGGGGACTCACAGGACACAGCCTTGTGGACAAAAGTGGGGTGCTATCACCACTCTCCTCCCAGCCCCCACCCCAGCCCTCCCACCTCCGCTCTTTAGGACAAGAGCAAGCCTATGTCCTGATCCTTCTGAGCCTTTCCTTGCTTCCTTTACAGCACACCCGGTGCCCCCTTCTGAGTAGAACCCATGCTCATGTCAGCTTTCTTCCCCAGGGAGGGAGCCTTCTGTGGATGGATCTTGTTAGTTATGGAGGGGGTGCCCTATGAACCATGGGTACACCCAGCTTTCATCTCTGTATTCACTCTGATTAAAGCAACTTAGGGAAGGAAGGGTTTGTGTCAGCTTGTAGGCCGCAGTCTGTCACTGTAGGAAGTCAGTGCAGGAACTAAAGCAGGAATTTGAAGCAGAAACCACAAAGGAATGTTCCTTACAGGCTCACTTATAGGCTCATGCTAGCTTTCCTATACAGGCCTAGGGAATGGTGCCACCCACCGTGGGCTTGGCCTTCCTACATCATTTAACAATTGAGACAGTCTTCCACAAAAGCACAGGCCAAACTAAGCTGGGAAATCTTTCAGTTGAGATTCTCTTCTCAAATGGCTCTAGGCTGTGCCTGGTTGACACTTGGCTCTCCACTGAATATCAGGTATTCTCCATAGATAAGAAGATAGAATCCAGGCAACATGGCTACCCAAGGCCTAAGCCTGGGAAAGAGCTGAGAGAAGGCCTTGCTGTCACTGGAAAACTGCAAAAGATTCCTGAGCTCATGATCCTGTGAGGGTGGCCTGAGCATGGAGCTCCCGTCAGCAAGCAGCTCTTGGGTTTTCGGTAGCTTTAGGGTGTGTGGAAGATGTCAGGAGATAGAGGCGCAGAATGCAGGGTGAAGGCCAGTGAGATTGTTTACTTGTAAAGAAGGTTGCTACCAGGCCTGACAACCTGAGTTCCACCCCTGGAGCCCAGGTGACAGAAGGAGAAGGCTGACTCTGTCTGCTACATGCACTTTACCTTTACGGCATACACAAGCCCCTCCTCCAGCCCCCAAATAAATAAAATGTAAACCTAAATTTTGTTTTGTTTTGTTTTTTTGAGACAGGGTTTCTCTGTGTAGCCCTGGCTGTCCTGGAACTCACTCTGTAGACCAGCCTGGCCTCGAACTCAGAAGTCCGCCTGCCTCTGCCTCCCAAGTGCCACCACCGCCCTAAAAAATTTTTTTTTAAGATTTATCTATTTTATGTGTATGAGTACACTGTAGCTGTCTTCAGACACCAGAAGAAGGCATCAGATCCCATTACAGATGGTTGTGAACCACCATGTGGTTACTGGGAATTGAACTCAGGACCTCAGGAAGAGCAGCCAGTGCACTTAACCACTAGCCCCTAAAAATTTTTTTAATTTAAAAAGTTAAGTTAAGGGGACTGGAGAGATGGCTCAGTGATTAAGAGCACCAACTGCTCTTCCAAAGGTCCCGAGTTCAAATCCCAGCAACCACATGGTGGCTCACAACCATCCGGAATGAGATCGGATGCCCTCTTCTGGTGCGTCTGAAGACAGCTACAGTGTACTTGTGTATAATAATAAATAAATCTTAAAAAAAAAAAAAAAAAAAGAACCAAGATAACTTCTGGAAAGACATGTCTTTTACCAAAGTTCAAGGTCCTGAGATGGGACCCAGGGTTCAGGAGGTCACTCGTGCCTATCACCCCATCCCTGAGCTCAGGGACCCAGTGCAGGCTCCAGAATGGAGGAAGGTGAGTAGGTGGCAGAGAAGAAAGAGACTGTCTCTCAAGAGTTTAAACTGTTAATTCCAGCACTTGGGAGGCAGAGGCAGGTGGATTTCTGAGTTCGAGGCCAGCCTGGTCTACAGAGTGAGTGCCAGGACAGCCAGGGCTACACAGAGAAACCCTGTCTCGAAAACAAACAAACAAACAAACAAAAAAGTTTAAACTGGTTACCTTGATAGGGAAATACAAAATCTCCACGTTCTCATCCACCTTCAATGCCTTCCACCTGCACACAGAGAGATGGGGCAGGAATGACAGTATTCCCAGGGAAAACCGTATCTTCTGGACTCAGGCAGATGCCTCAGGGGTCAAGCGTTTGCCACGCAATTGTAGGATTGGAGTTCAGATCCCCAGAACTCACGTAACTGCCAGGTGGGCAGGGAAGCCTCCTGAAGTTCCCACCTCAGAAGGTGGAGAGAGGAAACCCCAGAGCAAGCCGGCTAGCTAGAACAGTCGGTGTGCTCTGGGTTTCATTGAGAGGCCCTGTTTCAGTGAGTAAGGTGAAAGAGTGCTGGGCTCAACCTCAGATCTCCAGGAGCAACACGTGGACGTGGACGTGGGCGCACACGTGGGCCTACACACCTTTCCCCACACACATTTGAAAACAAACAAAACTGCGTGCGCGTGCACAAACACGCATATACAAAGAATCACCTCTAGTGAAGGGTGAAGAAAGGGCGTGGCTGAGAGGGAAAGAGGCGTGGTTTTTGTCATGCAGTCAACCAATAAAATCGGCTCCCTCCCCTCCATCCCTGCCAAACAGCTTAGTGTCTGGCCCTTTCCTGGTGCCTGGAACTCACAAGGGTCATAGGTCAGCCATATGTCTTCTAATCCCACTTTCCTAGCCCCCTTGTCTCTGGGCTCCCATGCCTGCCCCACCCCCACACCTCTCCAGTCGTCTCACCCGTGAAGAGAAAAGTGAGCACACATGAATGAGTAGGTGCTATCACATTAAGTTGTTGCTTCGGAGGTGTTTACACGATGAGAGAGAAGAGAAGGGATATGGGACATCCATCCTAATAGCTTCCATTGAGTCACTAGGCCTTCAAGATCCAGGAAACAGAGGGTAAAGGTTTGGGGACATGCAATTCCAGGGAGCAGCTCACTTCTGGAGTGATCAGATGTTAGACCTGGAGACCCAGAACTTTCTAGGCTCCTTCTTGGACTGACCTTTGAACTTCCTTGAGCTTGGAGTGGGGAAAGAGAGACTATGGCAAAGGGAAGGTGCTCCCTTCCCTGGTGGCTGAGGTAGGGAAGCAGCTGGCCTGCCGGCTGGCCACAATCTCAGGCAACAGTGAAGACCCGACACTTTGATCTCTTAACATTCAGGCCAGGCGGGGCAGGAGGACCCTGACATACAGGCGAGCGCTTGCAATGCAATCTGTTGGCAGGTTCCTGGGAGTGGTCCTGGCTACTAGAATCATTGAGAACAATGCCCTGCCCCACCCCACCCCACCCCACCCCCGTGGTTTATCTCTCCCTCCCCCAGAACACACACACATACACACACAAACACTTCTTATTTGCTCCTTTAATCATCTCCCCAATCCCACTCCCCTGCAGTCTCTCAGGGAAGCCAGGATACAGGGACAGGGACATGGACACGCCTAGATCAGGACAAGGTGTTGATCAGCAGGGACCCCATAGCGCATCTTGTGTTCCTCAAACAGCTACGTGAGACGCTCTACATAGAACTCGTGCAGCTGGTCCACCTGTTCCCTGCTGGGCGTGGGGCTTCGCTGCACTGGAATCGGGGCGCCCACTGTGGAAGCAACATGGGGGGGGGGGACTGATTGTTGAGATGGCCCACTAACTGGGGATCTGCCAGGACAGAGGTCGAGGCCACCTCGGGGCATGAGTGCCAGGCGCGAGGACCAGAGAGCTAGGATAAGTGAACTGTCCTCCCAGCTGGGAGATTATGGGAGAGAGATACATGACTCACCGACAGTGTGGATGGGCACACGGAACGGTATCAGGAGACCCAAGCGACCATGGAAGAGAGGCAGGGCCACACTCAGTATCGTCTGAAGTGCCTCTTGCATCCTCCGTATCCAGGAGCCTGCGGGTTTGGAAACTGCTGGAAGAGGTCATTCTCTCCAAAGGAGAAGACAGGCACGAGAGAGGCCCTGGAGGAAGAGCAGACACGGGGACCTGAAGATACGGGGGCTCGCGTTCCTCTCAGGCAGGGCAACTCCGGTGGATACGCCCCTGTCGCCGCCGCCACCCGCCCACTTCTCACCCGTGTTCCAGTGATAACTTAATGAATCCTTTCTGATTCTGGAGCCGCAAACTCACTGTTCCAGGCTTTGCCTCCAAAGCCTCCAGGGGACCTCCCACAGCCAGAACGGCCACCCGGCCACCCTCAGGGTGGGACAAGAGATAGGAAGCGCTAGCCTTGTCAGAAGAGACTAACCCTAGGTAGGAAGGACAAAGGCTTGGGTGGAGGGACGCCACCAAGACAGAGGTAAACAAAGGAGTTCCCCAACTCCACCCCAGGATGAGGGGGTCCGGTGACACCAGTGCCCTGGATCTTGAGAAGGGGCTTCCTTACCACTGGTCATAATGTAATCTCGGAAGAGAGGCATTTGGAACCAACACGGCAGCACGAGTAGATGAGGCTTGAGACCGGGAAAGAGTTGGGAGAAGCCTTTGGCCTCTGTACAGAAGCTGCTGAAGGCCCCAACAACCAGGACTCCATGAGGATGAAAACCAAAAAGGTAGTTTTGGGATGGATCCAACTCGGCCGTTTTAACGAGCTAGAGAGCAGAGGCTACGAATATATCCCATTTCCCAGTGAGAAACTGCCTTGGAGATAGCAGAGGAGTGGCCACACTTACCCATTTTGAAGCCCCACCCATCCATCCACCCAGCGCGCCTTCCTTCTGGGGCCCTCACCGTGATGGGAAAGTAGTCTCGGAAATACCTCCAGACTGCCCAGTTTCGGACCCAAGCAGACCGGCGACCCCCCATCCTGGGTGTGTGTCTGTCTCGATATAGCCAGAGCAGGTAGAGGGCCACAAGGGTCCAAGCCCTGCTTAGGGAGGCTAGAATCAATGTCACCAGGCACAGCGGAGCTGGAGGGCAAGATAGAGAGGGAGGCTAAGAACCCAGGTTTTCAGGGCTGGCAAGATAGCAGGTAAAGGTGCATGCTGCAGAGCCTGTGGACCTGAGTTCCATCCCCCACTCCCACAGAGTGGAAGGAGAGACCAAGCTGCTCTCTATTCTGCACACATTTGCTGTTGCATGAACATACTACCCCACAAATAAATATACACAATACAAATATGTTTAAAAAGAACCCAGGCCGGGCAGTGGTGGCACACGCCTTTAATCCCAGCACTTGGGAGGCAGAGGCAGGCGGATTTCTGAGTTCGAGGCCAGCCTGGTCTACAGAGTGAGTTCCAGGACAGCCAGGGCTACATAGAGAAACCCTATCTCGAAAAACCACAAAAAAACAAAACAAAAAATAAATAAATAAATAAAATAAAAAATAAAAAGAACCCAGATGTGTAAGCCCTTTCCTCCCCTCTTGCCCACCCTCTCAGTCCTATGGTATTTAAGCCCTAGACTCCATTAGAACTCCAGAAATTCCTATTCTACCTCACTAGGATCAAGGGGAACAGAGCACCAACAGCCAGGTCTGTCCCGTTCCAGGTGCTTGGGGACTCACCAAGTCCCAAGAAGGAAAAGACCCACTGAAGCACGGCAAACACTTGAAGATTCCGGTGCAGGGGCCTGGAGGCGCTTTCCATGCTTTAGAGGGGAGCTGCACAATAGCAACCCACAGCCTAAGTCTACACACCCACCTTAACTCAATCATCTGACTTTGATCCCTGGGCCTGGGCCTGGGCCCACCCCCCCCTCTGCTGCCCCCACCCCCCCCCCCACCCCCCCCCCCCCCCCCGTTCTCTGACCTACACATCGAGCCACGTGGACAGTGAACTGTGAACCGGGGCAAAGCAAAGCCATCCCTCCCCGAGCTTGCAGGAGTCCGACCAATACTATGAAGTGGGAAGGACCTGGGGCGTAGCCCGGAGCCTAGGGCAAAGTTTTTGAATTCCATAGGTAGAGCGATCTGAGGTGTACTGTGACGGCCCCTTGGCCTTTACAGGAACAAGCTTGAAAACCTCGTAGTCACTATGTGGGTCTAGTTAATGTCAAATTCCCCAGGCTGTGAGCATCAAGAGAAACCTGTGGTGCCTCAGGCCGGTTGGTTCTAGTGCCCAGCTGTTGGAACATACTATGTACTCTGTCTTCAGGCACAAGGAATGGTCTTACAATCCTGAAATCAGATAATACACATTGGACTACACACAATCTGGCTAAATAACTGTCGTTCATAGAAAGGGGGTGGGTAGAGAGGATCTGGAGAGATGGCTCAGCAATTATGAGCGCTTAATTAAGCTCTTGCAGAGGACCTGAGTTCAATTCCCACACCCACGTAAAGTGTCTCACAACCACCCGGAGCTCCAGCTCCAGGGATATGATACCCTTTCCTGACCTCCACAGGCTCCTGTTTGTTCTTGGATACATGCATGCATATGTGTGTACACACACATATGCATGCATGAGTACGCACACTCACAAATAAAAAATAAACATTTTACAAAAAGTTTTTTTTAAATTATTACTTTTTATTTATATGAGTACATTGTCACTCTCTTCAGACACACCAGAAGAGGACATCAGATTCCATTATAGATGGTTGTGAGCCACCATGTGGTTGCTGGGAATTGAACTCAGGACATCTGAACCATCTCTCCAGCCCGTTTCTTTTCTTTCTTTCTTTCTTTCTTTCTTTCTTTCTTTCTTTCTTTCTTTCTTTTATTTTTAAATTTTAATCACGTGCATGTGTTTGTGTGTGGTGGGGGAGGAACCCTTGGAGGCTAGAGGCTGAAACTTACAGATGGTTGTAAACTGTCTGACCTGGGTGCTAGGAACCAAACTCGGGTTCTCAGGGAGAGCAATTCATAATTTTGTAATGGCTGAGCTATCCCTGCAGCCCCAAATGAATCTTTTACAAAAGAGTGGGGGAAGGGCTAGGAAGATAAGTGCTTGCCTTGCTGAGTTTTTCCCCCAGAACATGGAGGTGAGCCAGGCAGTGGTGGAGCGCCTTTAATCCCAGCACTTGGGAGGGAGAGGCAGGTGGATCTCTGTGAATTTGAGGCCAGCCTGGTTTACAGAGCAAGTTCCTGGACAGTTAAGGCTACACAAAGAGACCCTCTCTCGAAAACCTGGAAAAGTAGGAGGAGGAGAGGAGGAGGGGGAGGAGGGGGAAAGAGGAAGGGGAGTGGGGAAGGAGAAGGAGGAGGGGGGAGGAAGGGGGAGGAGAAGGAGGAAGAGGGGAAGCCAGGCAGTGGCGGCATATGCTTTTAATCCCAGCACTTGGGAAGCAGAGGCAGGCGGATTTCTGAGTTCGAGGCCAGCCTGGTCTACAGAGT
>JADRCD010210997.1:10331-32074 GCA_019843815.1 Montemys delectorum
AAAGAAAGAAAGAAAGAAAAACCAAATTAATTAATTAATTAATCAATAAAAAAAAATCAGCAGCTGGGGTTTTTCCAGGCCAATGAGAAACCCTCAGAATGGCATCTGAAGTTGACTCTGACCTGAACACACACAGTTCACCCATTCCCCTGTGAGTGAGTTCCTCAAGCAGGCTGCTGTGAGGGTGACCACTGGCTCACCCAGCCAGGCTTGGACGGGAGACCCTTTTGTCTTTTATTGCTTACTTCCGCAAGTCCTCTGGCGTCTTCTTTTTGTTGCTTTTGTTGTCTCTGGGGTTTGTTGTTTGTTTGTTCATTTATTTTTTTTTTAAGATATCATTTCTTAAAGCTCAGGCTGGCCTGAAACTCTCTCCACAGCCTTGAATGACCTTGACCTCCTGCTGGGATTGCAGGAGTGGAGTGGTCTTGTCATTGGTTTGTACACTGGGCAGAAGGAAGGGGCTTGCAGGCTGTGAGCCAGGAGGTGTTCAGAGGCGGGAAACGTACAGTTCGCGACCTAGCCTATTTGGTTCTAAATTGTCTTTCTTTTTAACATTTAGAAAATATTTATCTTGTATATGTTGGGTTGTGGAAGAGCACACAATTCTGTGGTGTGTGCCTATAGAGGTCAAAGGGCTACTTCGGGAAATTTGTTTTTTCCTCCCATGATGTAGCTCTGAGCCATCTCTCTCACCCTAATTTGTCTTCTCTCAATTCTAAGGTTCGAACGCAGGATCTTAGGAAGGCTGGTCGAGTACCCTACCATTGAGGGACTTCTCTAGATTTTAGTTGTTTAGAGAGCGTTGGCTGCCAGCACATTTACCAGCTGAGCCATCTCAACAGCTATTGTCATTTAAGGTTGCTCACTCTGTAGCCCAGGGTGATCTTAGATACCACACCCGCCTGCCTGTCTCCTGGATGTTAGGATTACACTCCTACCTTTCCTAGCTTCCATTTTTTTAAAAAGATTTATTTTATTTATTTTATGTGTATGAGTACACTGTAGCTGTACAGATGGCCATGAGCCATCATGTGTGTGGCTGCTGGGAATTGAACTCAGGACTTCTGCCAGCCCTGCTCGGTCTGGCGTAATTCACTGTAGCTGTCTTCAGATGCACCAGAAGAGGGCGTCAGATCTCATTACGGGTGGTTATGAGCCACCATGTGGTTGCTGGGATCCGAACTCAGGACCTTCAGAAGAGCAGTCAGTGCTCTTATCTGCTGAGCCATCTTGCCAGCCCCCTAGCTTCCATTTTTAAAAGTTGTCCAAGCCAAGTATGGTACCTCCTGCTAGTAATCCCAGGACTTGGGAGGTGAAGGTAAGAGGATCGTCAAGGCCAGCCTAAGATACACAAAGAGATTCTGTCTCCAAAGGCTAAGAAGGGCCAGTGAGATGACTCAGTGGTTAAGGCGCTTGCCACCAAGCTTGATGATCTGAGTTAGATCTCTAGGTCTCTAGATCTCTACGTCTTATCTTAGGGTTTCTACTGCTGTGATAAACATCATGACCAAACGCAAGTTAGGTTGTTCAGCTTACATTTCCACATCATAATTCACCACAGAAGGAAGCCAGAAGAGGAACTCAAACAGAGCAGGAACCTGGAGGCAGGAGCTGATGCAGAGGCCATGGAGGGATACTGCTTACTGGCTTGCTCCTCATGGCTTGCTCGCCCTGATTTCTTCTAGAACCAACACAGGAATGACCCCCTAAGAAAACGCCTTATAGCCAAATCTTAGGGAGGCATTTTCTCAATTAAGGCTCCCTCCTTCCAGATAACTACGACTCGTGTCAAGTTGACATATGCCCTGACCAGCGGAGCGTTCAGCAGGGACCTTGGGCAGGGAAGAGAGACTGAGGGGGGACAAGAGACATGAAGCATGAGAGCAAGACAGTTATGTGATCAAGCTCTGGAAACTTTACTTCAGGGATGGCCATATAAGCATAAACAAGAGGAGGCTTCAAGGAGGAGGGAAGAGCCCCGTGGGCTTTCCGAAGGCCAGGTGGCAATCTTCAGTCTCTGGAACCAGCGGTCACAGTGTCCTCCACATCCACAAATATTCTTACTGTTGGACTACACGTTCTCTCAGGGCTGAATGTGTAAGCTAGTAACTGTCCACCAGTCCGTGGTTAAGGCCATGGCTCCTGCAGACATAAACTAGCTGGCACACACGTGGTAGGAGAGAACCTATTCTCAGAGTTATGTACATGTACATAGACACAAATATGCTAAATTAATAAATGTAATAAAAGGTGTGGGGACTGGAGAGATGGCTGAGAGGTTGAGTGCGTGGTGTAGTTGCAGAGGACCCCGGTTTGGTCCCCAGCACCCAAGCAGGTGGCTGTCAACCCAACAATCTGTGACTCCAGTTCCTGCAGGACCTGATACCACCCCGTCCTCTGTGGACACCTACACCCATGCATAATGTCCATGCACACGTACAGAGAACTTTTTTTTTTTAAAGATTTACTTATTTATTATATGTAAGTACACTGTAGCTGTCTTCAGACACACCAGAAGAGGGCATCAGATCTCATTATGGGTGGTTGTGAGCCACCATGTGGTTGCTGGGATTTGAACTCATGACCTTCGGAAGAGCAATCGGTGCTCTTACCCCACTGAGCCATCTCTCCAGCCCCAGAGAACTTCTTTTTAAGAGATTAATGAAGAGGGGGAGATGTATCCTAGTGGGTAGCATACCTGCTCCTAGGCAGGACCCTGGGTTTGACCCCCAGCACCAAATAAAATGGACATGACAGCATACAACTGTAATCCCTACAGAGAGACGGAGGACAGCCTGAGCTACGTGAGACGCTGTCTTTATGTATATGACTCATAGACCCAACAGTTACAAACATCCTTTTATTGAAAGTGAGGCTGAGGAAGCTTAATAATTTATCAGGGCAGGGGACCTTCAGAAGTCCACTCCTCCTGAGTCCATGGGGTCAGTGGGAAAGTGGAAGACTCCAGGGACCTCCTGAGGGCTGTCGGGGCCAGCACATTCCATCCCAGGCACACAGATGTGCTCAGGAGATGAGCAGGGCAGGGTCCCCCCTTCCTGCTGCCCCACAAGGCACAGTGGCAGAGGTTTGGCAGACTGGTTGAGTGTCAGGGGTCAACAAAGGACACCATGATGTATCGAGTACCCCGGGTGGTGGGCAGCCCCTCGTGGTAGTGTGTGAGGCGGCCAGGGTGCAGAAGAGCCCAGCCCTTCCTCGGAGATGAGACTCTGCAGTCGTAACGCAGGAAGCGGCAGCCACCTCCCTGGGGAGACGAGAACGTGAAAATAAAACAAAGGTTAGCTCACACGGCAGTGCAGTGCGGGGCGCAGCGGGGCAACAGGCGTGGTGGGAGGGGAACCAATCAAACAGGCCGGCGAGACAGACAAGGGAGGCTACGTGGCTGTTAATCTGAACGGCCAACTTGGCGGAATTTAGAACCATCATAGAAACAGACCGCTGGCGATATCTGGGTGGGAGTTCCTTTTTTGGTTGTTTTTGTTTTTTGGGGGTTTTTTGTTTTTTGTTTTTTGTTTTTGAGACAGGGTTTCTCTGTGTAGCCCTGGCTGTCCTGGAACTCACTCTGTAGACCAGGCTGGCCTCAAACTCAGAAATCCGCCTGCCTCTGCCTCCCAAGTGCCGGGATTAAAGGCGTGCCCCACCACCGCCTGGCCTGAGTGGGAGTTCCTAGAATGGGTTAAAGGGGGCGGGGAGAGCCACCCTGAATCAGGGTGTGCCATCCCACAGGCTGGCATCTAGGACTGAATAAAAAAGACAAAGCAAGCTGGGCACCAGGATTCTCTCTCGGCTTTCTGATTTGGACATGACATCACGAGCAGCCTCAATCTTTGTTGTGCCTTACCCATGAGGTGCCGTCCCCTCAGACTTAGACCCACCCTTCCGTCTTTCCTTCCACTGTTTTGTCAGGGAGTGTGTGGCAGCAACAGGGACGTCACCACTGAGACATGGGAGCAGGAGGAGGAAGGAGAGCAGCTGTGCTAGTAGGGATTCTGTCAACTTGACACAAGCTGGGATCATCAGGGATGCAAGAGCCTCAACTGAGGAAACACCTCTGTCAGACTGGCCTGTAGGTGAGCAGGAGCCAGTTCTTGATGATTGACGTGGGAGGGCCCAGCCCACAGTGGGTGGGGCCAGCCCTGGGCTGGTGGTTCTGGGGTGTCTAAGAAAACAGCTAAGCTAAGCAAGCCATGAGGAGCAAGTCAGTAAGCAGCACCCTCCATGGCCTCTGCATCAGCCCCTGCCTCCAGGTTCCGGCCCTGCTTGAGTTCCTGCCTTGGCTTCCCTCCGTGATGGACTGTGATGGGGACGCTTAAGCAGAGTAACTTTCCCTCACTAAGTTTCTTCTGGCCGTGGTGTTTTGTCACAGCAGTGGAAAGCTAACTAATACAGTGGCTGAGCCAAGACATGACAGGAAACTACTGAGAAACTGGACAAGGCCTAACCAGAGGCCAGGGAAGAAACTGAGACATGGTAGACGGTGTGGAGGAGCCCAGCAGTACCCCAAGTCAGGAAGGACCCCAGACTCACTTCATAATCCACACCCTTGTGGTTGAGGGCGACATTGAGAGTGAAGGTAGATGAGTCATGGTGAGGCCGAAGCGAGGGCTGCTCATCTGGCCGGTAGCGGACCACGAAGTTCATCACTGCCCGTGTCTATGGGGACACGAGGTGAAAGGCATGGGGAGGGAAGGGCACGCCAACGCTAGCCCTTTACTTGTTTTCTCTATTTTTTGAGACTAAGTCTTTCTATGTAACCCCAGCTGACCTGGAAATTGGTGTGTAGATCAGGCTGGCCTCAAACTAAGTTCTCTTTGGCGGTAAGATCATGTGTGTGCCACCACACCTGAGTCTACTTGTCCTCCTCCACCCTGGGTTCCTCCCCAGCACTATGGTTACAGATGTGCAATACCATGTCTAGCTTTTTACATGGGTGCTGACGGCACAGACCCAGGCCACCATGCATACGCAACACTTTACAGACCGACCATCTCCTCAGTCCTGTTCCTGCCCATTCTTTTGACACAAGGTGTCATGTAGCCCAGGCTGCCCTCAAACTCACTATGTAGCTCCAGGTGAGCCTGAATTTCTGATCCTCCTGCTTCTACCTTCTGAGTGCTGCAATTACAGGCCCGTGCTGTGCTCCTACCCCCAGGATATGCTGT
Organism: Montemys delectorum; assembly: GCA_019843815.1. Lineage (NCBI taxonomy): Eukaryota > Metazoa > Chordata > Mammalia > Rodentia > Muridae > Montemys > Montemys delectorum. Next base: position 15,512 of record JADRCD010210997.1, read on the forward strand.
GCTGGGGATGGAAGCCAGGGCTTTGTGCATGCTGGGCAAGCACACTAACTGACCCACACCCCCAGCCCCTCTCTTCTGTTTTGAGACAGACTCTCACTACACAGCCCATGCTCTCCCAAAACTCCACCCTCCTGCCTCAGTTTCCCAAGTGCTGAGGTTGCAGGTGTCAACATGCCCTGCCAGTGACTCTCCTGATAGCACAGCAGCCCAAGTCCATCCTAGGCCCCAAGTCCACGGCACTTTAGTTGCTAAAAGGGCCGAGAGCGGGGGGGGGGGGGGGGTCCATATAGAGCCTTCCGAGACTAGGGTACAAGAAGAGGTACAGCAGTGGTTGGGATAGCCCACCTTGGTGTGGTAGCCAGGGAACAGGTACTCTGTCATGGGCCCCACATATGTCCTCAGCAGCTGAAGCCACTGGTCCTCGTACCCCACCTGCTTCATGTGGATATCCACAGTGGGAACATTCTCGTATCCTCCAGCCAACCTAGAATCCTGTGGGCAACAGACACTGAGCTACCCACACCCCTAGGCTAGCCCATTCTCCCTCAGGGACAATAGCAGCTTCTTCTTGTTCATTGCCAGGTTTGGTTTGTTTTGTTTTGTTCTGAGACAGGGTTTCTCAGTGTAACCCAGGCTGACCCGGAACTTGCTTTATATCTAGATGAGGCTGGACTTGAGCTCAGAGATCCGCCTGCCTCTGCCAAGAGTGCTGGGATTAAAGGCGTGCAGACCACTGCCCAGCCAGAGTCTCTTTCTGTCCCTGCCATCTTGAAGCAGTTTTCTCTTCTGTTGTCAAGCCAGATTCACTGCTCCTTGGCCTTTTAGTCTCTGCTGTTGTTAGCTCTGCTGTGAATCCATGCCACCTAGCCGTGCTATCTCACACCCGTAGCCCATGAAAGCACCTTCTGAGTCAGAGCTAACCTTGACTGTCAACTTGATGGACCTAGGTTCACCTGGAAGACAAGCCTCTGGGCATGCTGGGGAGGGATCATCTAGCTTAGGTTAACGGAGATGGGAAGACCTGACCACTGTGGGCGGCACCATCCCCTGGGCTAAAGTTCAGGCCTGAAAGAGAAGCTGAGCAACAGCCCTCATCTCTCCGCCTTCCAACTATGATGCACTGTGACCATGTGACCAACTCTCACACTCCTGCTGCCATGCCTTCCCACCATGCCATGACGGACTTGTGCCTGCAGACTGTGAGCTAAAGAAACCCTTTCTTCAAGTTGCTTTAGTTAGATACTTTCTCCTGGTAACAAGACAAGTAACTAGTATATTCTTCATAAGCCCCCACCCCGGGGGTTCCCTTGTATCCCTCAATCCCACTGTCCTGCTTTAGGCCCACACTGACCCCCTTGGGAGCCCTCCGCCCTCACCTCATGCCGGCCTCCAGACCACTGGCCATAGTGCTCCATTTCCTCCACCAGCTCATCACACATCTGCTCGGTCAGCAGTGGGAACCAGTACACATCTGGACATGGCTAGGAATACAGCAGGGCAGCACGGGACATGGAAGAGGGGCAAGAGGTAGGACAGGCAACAGGGACGGGGAGGGGAGATGTACAGGAGAGGATCTACAAAGGGGTGACCCAAGCTCTCTAGGTCGCTGCTGGAGGAGGGGTGCTCAGGGAAGAGGCTTCAGCAGAGGAGGGCACAAACAGGGAGCCTGGAGCTCCAGCATCTAGGACAATGACCTTGTTATGTCTTTTTTATTCCTTTTTTAGACAGAGTCTTTTGTAGCCCAGGCTGTCCTCAAACTCACTATGTAGCTGAGGCCGACCCTGACCCTTCTCCTTCCACTTCCTGAATGCTGAGATCACAAAGGCGAGCAACTTCATGCTCAGTTTACACGGTGCTGGGGACTGAACCTAGGGCTCTGTGAATGCTGGGTGGGCACTCTAGCAGCCGGGCTCGGGCTCCAGCTCCAGCTCCAGCTCATTTACTTATTTTTAGACAAGGTTGTACTATGTAATCCAGGATGGCCTTGAACTTGCTACTTGTCTAAGACTGTCTTGCAACTCTATCTTCTTGCCTCTACTACCTGAGCTCTGGTATTATGGGCACGTACCACACCTCTGTTTGTGTTTATTTATATGAGTACACTGTAGCTCTTCAGACACACCAGAAGAGGGCATCGGATCCCATTACAGGTGGTTGTGAGCCACCATGTGGTTGCTGGGACTTGAACTCGGGACCTCTGGAAGAACAGTCAGTGCTCTTAACCACTGAGCCATCTCTCCAGGGAGAGACGTGTTCATGTGCAGGTGTGCAAAGCTGTGTGGGTGTGCGTGTGGCGGGCTGAGGCTGACATCAGGAACTGCTCCATTGTTCTTTCACCTTATCCACTGAGGCAGGATCTCCTAATCAAACCCAGAGCTTACTGACGTAGCCAAGTCTTGCTAGTCAACTTGCTGAGGATCCTCAGCCTCGACCTTCCCAGGCTGATATTGCAGGTGGTCACCATACCCATCTGGCATTTCCTTGGGCTCTGGAGATCTGAATCAAGTCCTCATGCTTATGCCCTAAGCACTTAACCACTGAGTTATCTCTCTGCCCATCTATTTTTTTTTTTTTTTTTTTTTTTTTTTGAGACTTGGTCTTGCCATCTGACCATGGCTGGTCTGTAGCGCAGGCTAGCCTGAAACTCTCCATCCTTCTGCATCAGCTTCCAGACGTCTAAGATTACAGGCCCTTAACACTCAGTGTGGCTGTTAGCCCCCCTCTTACCCGAATAGCAAACCCTCAGTCCCTGGGCGCTCAGCTTAGAACCCACCAATGCCAACGCAGGCCAAGGTCCTGGGGCAGCTTACCTGTTCCACCAGCCCCTCCCCATCCAGGGCCCGGCTGTAGTTCTCGTGAATGTACTGTTCTTTCCAGTCCTGTAGGGAGGGTTAGGGTTAGGGCACTTGAGCAGATCCTTCTTCATGCCTACCCTTGGGTTGTCCCTCCCATGATGGGCAATGGTGGGAGGGGCTATCGGCTGGAAGCAGGGAGCAAAGGTCCCCTCTTACCACAGGGTTGTCAAAGATCTGCCAGAGGTCCGGGTGCAGGTGGTCTGTGTCATAGTGAGAAGTAGCCAGCAGCCGGCCAAACTCCTGCTGGTTGCTGAGGTGGAGGAAGATGCCCTGGAGTGGGGTAAAGGGTGGGCATGCGTGAGGAGGACATCAGGAGGCTGTGGGCACAGCGTCGAGTCCCCAGACTGGGCAACCCATGCCAACCACCCCACTCACCTTGTCCCGGACGCTCTTACAGAAAGCCATATCTGGGTCCGTGTCACTGCTGGAGAACACCTCCTTTTGGGGTAACTCTGTCCTCAGGGTCTCCCCACGGATCACATATGCCTGGGATATGTAGGGAACATTCCACACGCCCCTGCAGGCACCGGACGGGGTAGGATCAGCCAGGTGGACAACCCCGGACTGTGCTTTACTCTCTGCAGAGGCTCCTTCTCAGGGTCCCCAGAATCCCGAGCCTGAAGCCATCATATCGCCCTACCCACAGCGGTGGCCTGTCTAATGACTATGTAGGAGGCTGTGGAGTGGGACCTGCGCAGTACACGTGGGTGGGACTCACACTCGCTTCCGCTGCACCAGTTCCACGTAGTCTTCGGAGCGGGCATAGTACTCATCGGGGCTCAGGGCACCCCAGAAGTTGGACCAGAGCTTGCCATGGCGGGAAAGCATGGGAGCTATTACCTTCCTATGGAGAAAACACAGGTGAGGGATGGGCCTCGGTCCTAATGGACAAGATAGGACAGGACTATGCCCCACCCAGGAGAAGCTCCTAGGTGCTTCTGGGGCTCCATGCATGGGTGGAGTTGATCACCTGTTTTGCTCAATCAAGATACGCAAGGTCTCCGGGTTCGTAAGGACAGCATCAGCATCCAGGCTAAAGTAGAACTCACATTCAAGGTTTTGCCGACAGATATCCCTGGAGAGGAAGACCCACAGACGGAGAGGTGAGCCCAAATGGGCAAGGAGGCAGGCAGGGCAGTGGGAATGGAGGGATGAACAGGGCTCTCCTGGCTCTGTGAGGAGGTCAAGCGTCAGTGTCTCCTTCCTCAGGGGCTCCACTGTCTATGGCAGAGGATGAGGGAGGGGAGCTCAGTATGGCAATGGCCCAGGCAGACTCACTCACATGGCCATGTCCCTGGCCTCCCCTGCGCTCAGGGCCTCCTCTGGCCCCACTAGCTTTACAGCTGAGAAGTGGTCCTGGAGCTGTGGCCAGGCATCTGCAATGTGAGGCTCGTGGTACACCTCCTGAAGACGGACGGGGACAGGGATGCATTGATGGTCTGGGCAGAGGTGGTGGTACACGAGGGATGCAATCAGGGAGGACAGATGGGAGGAGGTGTAGGTGCAGGGGGCTGGGGGTGGGGGTGCATGTTCCCCATATCTCACATTGTTGTGAAGGAAGAGAGAGATCCTGTCGGGGGGGTAATCCAGGAGCAGTAGGCGCTGCAGGAACCGAGGCAGGAACGGGGTAGGCTGCTCCACAAACACGGCCAGAAGCACCCGGGGGGGAGGCTGGAGGACACCACAGGATAAGGATCACACAAGCCTGGCCAGACCTCTCTCTGCCCCATGGCCCTGGCCAGCCAGTCACTCACTGCCCAATCTGCCAGGTCAGGGTGTGCAGGAGCTCTGCCCCCAAGGCTGCCCAGCTTGCCCTCTGCCATACTCAACTCTCCTCACCTGCCCCCCCGGGAGTGTCCTCAGGTTCTGGTTGCAGAATCCACAGCCTCCCTGGGGAGTCCAACCATTGGGGACATAGTTCCCCAGGTAGTTGAGCTGGAGCTGTTGGGACAGGGTTAAGTGGCTAAAGTGGAGGTGTCTGGGGACAGATAGGAAGGACTTTGGGCTCAGGAAAAAGTCAGCCGTCCCCACACCTTTTCTGTTCTTTTATGTGAGCCACCGTGTGGTTTGAACTCAGGACCTTCAGAAGAGCAGTCAGTGCTCTTAACCATTGAGCCATCTCTCCAGCACCCTCCCCGCCCCCCAGCACCTTTTCTGCTGGGACTGGAGAAAATCAGGGGGGAGGTCAAAGAGGGTTGGGGGTACCAAGGCTTGAGAGAGACAAGGGCTAAGGGCACTGGGGCACCTTAGTGGGACCGTTTCCATGGACCACAACGGGAAGCGTGTCGTAGGCCACATTTCGGATGCGCACACGATTCTGGTCGAACTTTAATACCACTTCATCTGGGGGAGGGGGGAGGAAGGAGAAGGTTTTCAAGAGTTCTGTTATTTGGGAATCACGAGGCAACAGATTCTTTAAAGTATGAGGTGAGGGGTGTGGTCAGAGCAGTGTGTAGGCCCAAAAGTCCCTGGATTGTAGCTTAGTCGGGGTAGTGTTTTGCTTTCTATTGTTGAGCTGAAACTTTATTATAATAACTTTATTTATTTTTAATGTGCAATTTTTGCCTGCATGTATGTCTGTCTGTGTCAAGAGTAACAGATCCCCTGGAACTATAGTTGTAGACAGTTGTGAGCTGCCATGTCGGTGCTAGGAATTGAACCCAAGTCCTCTGGAACAAATGCATGAGAAAAAGAATTGGGGCTCCTTATTTCCCTTTCGTGATGGCTCTCGCTTTGTGGCCTGCAACTCGAGATCTTCCTGCATCAACTTTCTGAGATCTGAGATTGGGGACAGAGCATCACACTTGCCTTTTCTAAGTCTGCCCAGGCTGTCGGTGGCCTAGAGAGTTCTACTATTCTACCTGAGCTACCTGGGATAACTCACTGCGCCAAGAGAGTCAGTTTCCTCTCCTGCCAAAGGATCTTCCAACGTTGGAAGCCAGGGAACATGCCCTTTGCCAAAGCTCCCCATTAATGAAATCACAGCGGTGGGTAGGGTTCCTGACTGGGCACCTTCACACATGCTTTGTAGATAGATACCTGAGTTCCAAACACTGGTTTTTCTTTTTGTTTTTTGGGTAGTGCTAAGAGAGTCCTAGAATCTCTCTAGGGGGCTGGCGAGATGGCTCAGCGGGTAAGAGCACTGACTACTCTTCTGAAGGTCCTGAGTTCAAATCCCAGCAATCACATGGTGGCTCACAATCACCCGTAATGAGATCTGATGCCCTCTTCTGGTGTGTCTAACGACAGCTACAGTGTTCTTATGTATAATAATAAATAAATCTTAAAAAGAATTGAACGTAGGATTTCTGTATGCTAGACAAGCCTTCTACCACTGAGCCACGTCCCCAGCCCCTCCCTGGGGGATTCTAGGCAGGGGCTCTACCACTGAGCCACGCCCCCAGCCCCTCCCTGGCAAATCCTTGGTACTCTGCTGCTGAGCCACATTCCCAGCCTCACTATCACTAACACACATGTTTAGGTGTTGGGTAAGTGAGCACATTGGTCTGCTGTGGATCAACCCAGTTCTGGCAGGAATCCATCCCTCATCACCCACCTCTAACCATCATCCTCACCTAAGGCTCCATTGAGGTTCTGGAAGATCCGGGATTTATGGTCGAGACTAAGTTTGAGTTTCTCCTAGACGGCATAAGGTGGAACAGTACACTGAGAGGGGACAGGTGACAATACATCTCTCTCTCTCTCCAACTCCCTTCATGCCTTCCCTCCCATTCAGCTGGGGTGGAGGTAGGGGGTTCCTGTCCCTGAGTCTCCTTACCCGCAGCCCTGGGTCCAGGTACAGTCGAGTGTAGAACAATTGATCATCATCGTCGTCTTTGTATTTCCACTGGCGGACAATCTGATGGATGGTGGGGGCGAAGCCAATGAATCCTGGGGGTGGCAAGCAGAAGTGAGTTAGACCTCCAAGACTCCCAGGGTCCCCCGCTCAAGTACCCAGAGCATGCAATGCCCGCTCCACTCGGGGAGGGAGAGATGGGGAGGGGACAAGTCTGTCTTGGGAACTTTGCCACTCACCACCGGAGTTGAGGAAGCGCTTCCCCATGCCCACCTCTGGGTACTGCTCTGCCAGTCCCCACTCAGGCCAGCAGAAGCTCTCAGCAGAGAACAGCAGATGACTGCCGCTCTGAACAAACTTCTTCAGCAGCTCTGTTGGGCTGCTCGCCAGAATCACATCGTAGCTGGGTAGGGAAAGGGGGAGCTGGGAGCCACGAGGGACCTCAGTCTCTCTTTCTCTCTCCATAACCAGTTTCCCTCTCTTTCCACCCTAGACCTCTTACCTGTCCACAAACATGATGATCATGTCTTCCTGGTCTTTGTATTTCTCCATTTCTTTCTTGAGCCACCTGACCTTCTGGCCTCCACCAACTGTCCGTGCAACATCACCCCCTCGCCACTCCTGTCCCAGGCCCAGGGTCTGCAGGAAAGATCCCACCCCCATGCCGTGGAAGAGGTCCAGCTGGCCAAGATGAGGAAACTGGACCAATCCCCACAACCCCCTGCCCTCTCCGGATGGATGGAATTTCTCCCATGGGTCCCCCCACTTACCCGTACAGTGTAGTTAAAGAACTCCGCAGACTGCAGAAAGCGCCGGTACCCCTCCGTCTCCGCCGTGGCCACAGTGATCACCAGCAATTTGTCTGTCACAACCAGGGAACTGGCACTCAAGACCCAGGGCTTGATGTCCCCACGTGTTTATCCCTCTGTATCCCCTCCACCTCCATGTTACTTCACTAAAGTTCTTTCAGCCCATTTGGTCTCCAGAAGAGTGGGGTGAGAGTAACATAACACGAATGGGGGGCTGGGGGGGGTGTTCCTGTCTGTCTGTCTGTCTGTCTGTCTGTCTGTCTGGGGTGGCTGGACACTCCCTCCCAGGGTGTTGACCCTGCCCACTGGCCTCCGGGGTTCTCACCTGGGTTGACAGGACTGGCGCCCCGGGGCCGATCGGAGGCAGACGTAACGGGCGGCAGCAGCAACAGGAGCAGGAGCAGAAGCCGGGGTTCCGGGGCTAACGCAGCCATGGCTTAGCAGCACGCCTAGGCTACACGCAGGCCGGCGGCGGGGCTGAGCTGAGCGCCCGGATTCCGACTCCCCCGGAGAAGATTCTGGGAAAAGGGGAAGCCGAGCCCGCTGAGAGGAGGAGCTGTGCTCGGGACTCCGCCCTGGAAAAAAGGCGTAACCCGAGGCCACCGAAAACCCGAGATGCAGACGGCGAGACAAGGCAAGGATTGTCCGGCGGCGGCCGCGGGCGCGGCGCGGGCGCGGGCTGGAGGGCGGGGAGGAGCGGAGCGTCCGCTCCCGGGCACGGCGGGACTCACGCCGGAGGAACCGAATCCCCCAGGGAGGGGAAGTGACCTTTTGAGGAGGGTCCAGGCGACGCGGGGGCGGGTCTCGACCGCAAGCCTGACCCGGAGGAACACAGGACGGCGAGGCCTGGGGGTGGCGCGCGGCCGGGGCGACGGACCCGGAGGGGCCGGGAAGCCGGAGGCGGGATCGCGCGGACATCCCCACGGGTCTGGGTTCCCCGAAGCCGCCGAGCCTGCCTATCCCTTCCTGCAGCGCGGGGACACGCACCGGGGCTGCCAGAGGGCACAGGGACAAGAACGCACCCCCTAAAAAGACCACCCGCACCATTTAAAAAAAAAAAAAAAAGTAACCGTCTGCAGGAGGCTCTCAATTTTTTTTTTTTTTTTTTTTGTGGAACCACAACGGGACCGGAAGTGGGTTTGCCCTTATCAAAGATGGCGGAGAGCTTGCCGTCTCCGAGGAAACGTCACGTACTGACTTCAAGCGGGAGGGGAGTGTCTGCGCACGCGTACGCGTGCACGCCACCGGAAGGGAAGCGCTTAGATCAGGGGTCGGTGATTAGTACGCGTGCGCAGTAGGCTCTTCTGTCAACTGTGTTGCGCCAATGGTGGAGAAGAAACCCTCCGGTACGTGAGCCTTCAGTGGTTCGCCCTTTTGTGCGTCCCAAGTTCAAATTCAGCCTAACATCTCCCTGCCTAGTTTTTCCACGTCAGATCCCTTCACAGATCCCCTCGCTCAGCTCGGAGCAGTCTCGGAGCTGTTCATTCGTGGCTTCAAGCCAGATTTTGGGGACGGAGAGGGATGTCTTGTCGCTCCAAAGACTGGGTGCGGTGAGCAGTTGTACTCACCTCAGCTTCTGGCTTGGGTTTTGTTGTTGCTGCTGTTGTTTTTGTTTTGTTTTGTTTTTCGAGACAGGATTTCTCTGTGTAGCCCTGGCTGTCCTGGAACTCACTCTGTAGACCCGGCTGGCCTCGAACTCAGAAATCCGCCTGCCTCTGCCTCCCAAGTGCTGGGACTAAAGGCGAGCGCCACCACCGCCCGGCTTGTTTTTGTTTTTCCAGACAGAGTGCGTACCCTTGGCTGTCCAGGAACTCACTCTGTAGACTAAGCTGGCTTTCGAACTCACAGAGATCTGCCTGTCTCTGCCTCCACACTGCTTGGATGAGGTGTGCACTACCATCGCCCCACTTCCCTCCAGCTTCTGGATCCTGGATGGAGGGGATAGAGAAGCTTAGAAAATCTAAGGGCTTGGCATTGGGTACTACACACACACACACACACACACACACTTGGCATTGGGTACTACACACACACACACACTTGGCATTGGGTACTACACACACACACACACACACACACACACACTTGGCATTGGGTACTACACATACACACACACTTCTTTCCTTTCTCTCTCTCTCTCTCTCTCTCTTTTTCTGAGGCAGGGTTTCTCTGTATAGCCCTGGCTGTCCTGGAACTCACTCTGTAGACCAGGCTGGCCTCGAACTCAGAAATCTGCCTGCCTCTGCCTCCCATGCGCCACCAGCGCCTGGCTCCTCTCTCTTTTTTTAATGAGACAGGTTTCACTTTGTAGCCTAGGCTGCCCCAGTCTCTTGATGTCCTCTAGCCGAGTCTGTGGTTTGGGGGAGTTCTGGTTTGAGACTGGCATGTTAGGAGAAACACAGCTCTGTGTTTGGATTAGAAGCACTAGGAATGGGCAGCTGAGATGGTACAGTAGGTAAAGATGCTTGCTGCCAAGCCTGACCCCTTGAGGATCCACATGATAGGAGAATAAAAGCTTCCATAAATTGTCCCCTGACCTCCGCACGGGTACCGCAATGCCAACATGTGCACAGAAACATACAGAATAAATGAATTTTTTTTGAAGAAAGAAATACAAGAAAAAGAGGTTAGGGATGCCCTCTTCTGATATGGTGCTTGTCTAGCATGCCCAGCTCTTGTTCCATCCCAGCATCACATTAGCCTGGTGGAGGTCATTGAAGGTCATCCAGCTACATAGGACGTCTCAGGCCAGCCTGGGCTTCCCGAGATCCTATTGAGAGTTGTGGGGGTGGAAAGGGACAGGCCAAAGAGTGCTATCAGCAAAAGAGGGACAGGCAGAAGTGGCCTCGAGAGCTAGAAAGGAGCTAACATGTGCATATAGGAAGTATACCCAAGAGAGGGGGACAGCTGGGAGTCACACTGGAGACTTTTTTAGTCCAAGGAAGGTAGTTGGTGCAGTCATGGGGCATAGGCATGCATCTCAGGCTGAAAGAATGTTCTAGAAATGTACACTGGATTTTGCCCTCCTGAGTCACAGGTGTCATGAATAGTGGAAGCCAGAAGTCAATACCATGTCGATTCTCAAATGCACTCTTAATTTATTTTAACCTGTGTATGTGTGCTGCTCGGTGCAAGTGAGTGCCGATAGCCACAGAGGACAAAGAGGTAGCTGGAATTACAGGAGGCTGTGAGCCACCCTGGTGGCTGATGGTCCCGGGTCCTGGACACTGAGCTCCAGCACTCTGCAAGAGCAGGAAGTGCTCTTAACCACAGAGCCATCTCTCCAGCTGCAGTTTTCTTTGTGTCTGCAGTTACTGCTGGGACTGGGAGGACTTAGAGTCAGCATGAACGGCTGCAGCAGACCCCTCAGGGTAGAAGAAAGCAGGGAGACCGGGGCTCTAGGCCCCCGCCAGCGCAACTTTCCTTCTTGACCTCCTTAACTCTCTTTGCCCTATCTAGTTCGCTCCCAGGACCCTGGACAGCGGCGGGTGCTGGACCGGGCAGCCAGGCAGCGGAGGATCAATCGACAGCTGGAGGCATTAGAGAATGACAACTTCCAGGATGACCCCCATGCCGGCCTCCCCCAGCTGGGCAAGAGGCTACCTCAGTTTGATGATGATGCAGACACAGGTGAGATGGGGTTGGGGAACAAAGAGCAGGACAGGGTCCTTGCAGCCTGTAAAGTGCAGATGACGCCAATGAGCGGAGATGGGAATTGCAACTCTATTGTGTTTTTAATTTCCTTACGTTTCCTTATTTTGTGTGCAGGCATATCTATGTCTGCATTTCTGCTCAGTCTTGCATGTGGAAGTCAGAAAAAAAATTACAGGGATTAGTTTTCTCCTTCCAGAGTTGAAACTCTGTGGTTACTTGGGTTGCTGGGTTCAGCAGTAAAGAGCCATCTTTTAGCCTGGGGGAGCCATTGCACAGGTGTGTACATGCTGCTCAAACACACACACACACACACACACACACACACACACACACACCCCTTTAAACCAAGCACTAGGCAGGTGGATTTCTGTGAGCCAGTCTGGTCTACAAAGTGAATTCCAGAACAGCCAGAGTTACACAGAAAAACTCTTTCTCAAGCAAACAAACAAACAAACAAACACAAAACCATGTCCAGTCAGCAGGTTATAGACAGAGACAAAAGGCTGTCAATCATCTAGATTTATTGACATTCCCTTCCTGTCTGTGCCAGGTGTCAGCCGCTTGTCTGGACTGGGCTGGGCTCCTGCACTTCTTGAGCCACAGAGTCAATTTAGTGTCTGCTGGTGTCAAGGCCACCTGACAGGGAGGGAAGGACGGAGGGGTTAGCTCCACAAACCAACCACGAACAGCTGTATACGCTAAGCTAGAAATAACAGGTATGTGCCTGTTCTCTGGTCTGTTTGTAGTAGGGACAGTTTTGTTTGTTTATTCCTTGAGAGAGGGTCTCTCTATGTAGACCAGACTGTTCTGGAACTCACAGAGGTCTGCCTGCCTCTGCCTCCCAGGTGCTGGGGTCAAAGGTGTGATCCCATACCTAGCAAGATTTTTTTTTAAACTTTTAAACAATCTCTCTTGCTTTATGGGTGCATGTGCGTGTGTGTGTACAAATACATGCCACGGCATGGCATGTTGGTGGAGGTCAGAGGACAACTTCCAGGAGTTGGTTCTCTCCTTCGTAATGTGAGTGCCCGGGTTTGAACTCAGGCTGTCAGGATTGGCAGCAAGTGCCTTTACCTACCATCTTGCTGGCTCAAGTGTGTCTTTATTCTACAGAGCATAAAATATCCCTGCCCTTGGGCTAGAGGAAAGGGAAGGAGCTGGGGCTGTGGAGGGCTGTGTGGGAAGGCTCACAGTAGGGAGGTGACTTGGGAATTACTTCCAGTTTTGCCAATAACTAGCTCCTCTGTTGGAAGCATCTGTCTTCCCTCTCTGTGCCTTAGTGTCTTCCTGTGTGCAGAATAAAAAAGATGGAGCAACCAGGTATGATGTCATATAGAGGCCCAGCCATAGAGACTTTGAAGCTGAAGAACTGCTAAAGACTTAAGGTCAACCTGGTCCATAAAGTGAGTTTGGTGTTGGCTTGGGTTAGGTAGTGAGACCTTTTGTCAAAACAACAAAGACAAAGCACTGTAATCTCAGTTCCTGCGAGGTGGAAACAGGAGTATGGGTCAAAGGTCACCGTTTGTCTACAAGGTGAGGTCATGGCCAGCCTAGGCTACATGAGCTCCTGTCCCCAAAATAAAAAGATGGAGTAGGTTGGACTTTCAGTAGCTGACAGTCGAGCAGGATTGGAGATGTCAGGTTAGTGCAGATATAGGCAGGGAGGGACAGACCCCGGAGTGAGGTGTGGGTGGGCGTCTCCAACGTGACTGCCACAAGCAGGTATCCAGCAACTCAGTGTCCTTCATCCCCCAGGAAAGAAAAAGAAGAAAACTCGAGGTGACCATTTTAAACTTCGCTTCCGGAAAAACTTCCAGGCTTTGCTGGAGGAGCAGGTGAGAGAGGGCTCAGCCTGGGGTCAGGGGACCCTAGAGAGCAAGGGGGTGAGGGAGCCCCTGCTCTTCAGCATCCCTGGTGGACATCAGCTGTGTGTCCACCATACCAGACTGGAGAATTGAAGATACCTGTCCCTTCGTGTCCCTGCAGAACCTGAGTGCATCTGAGGGCCCCAACTACTTGACAGCCTGTGCAGGTCCCCCATCCCGGCCCCAGCGTCCCTTCTGTGCTGTGTGTGGCTTCCCATCCCCGTATACCTGTGTAAGCTGTGGTGCCCGGTACTGCACAGTGCGCTGCCTGGGCACCCATCAGGAGACCAGGTGAGCCCAAGTCTAACCCAGCCATGCCTACAGTCTTCTTCCATTAGCATCCCAGGACCTCCATCCTTCTCCAATGGGCTTTTTTTTTCTCTCTCTCTGCAGGTGTCTGAAGTGGACTGTGTAAGCCTGCCATCGGGGAGAGGAAGTACTCCCTGCCCTCCTCAACCCACCCCAGCTCATCCACAAGGGACAGACAGAGAGGAACTACCCACTCACCCAGTGGAGCTGTGTCCGGCCGACCAAGGAAGGCCACAGACCCCAGAGACTGTTGTGGGGTGGTCCAGCCCACAGAGTGCTGTGATAATAAATGGCCTGTGAAAGGAGCTCCTGCCTACTCATTCTGGGGTATTTGGAAGTGAAGGCCATGGTTGATGGTCAGGCCTGCATGGCCGCCCCTCTGTGTCATGAGAGGTTTATGTCCCATTCTCCAGCTACTCTCAAATCATCTCTGTCTTTCTTAGCTGCTGCTTTAGTTTGGTTTTTGAAACAAGGTCTTACCTAGCCTGGGCTAGCCTTAATTTCACTATATATATAGCTAAGGATGGCTGAACTCCTAATCTTTCTGCCTCTGCTTCTGCCTCTCAAGCGATGTTTTGTTTGTTTTTTAAATTATTTTAAAGATTTATGTATTTTTATTTTATTTTTGGGGGGGACAGGGTTTCTCTGTGTATCCCTGGCTGTCCTGGAACTCACTCTGTAGACCAGGCTGTCCTCAAACTCAGAAATCCTCCTGCCTCTGCCTCCCAAGTGCTGGGATTAAAGGTGTGCGCCACCACTGCCCAGTATTTATTTATTTTATGTATATGGGTATACTATAGCTGTACTGTGAACCATCATGTGGTTGCTGGGAATTTGAACTAAGGACCTCTATCGCCCTGGTCGACCCAGCTCATTCCAGTCAGCCCTACTCTGGCCCTGCTCATTCCAGCCTAATGATTTATTTATTTGTTATTATAAATAAGTACACTGTAGCTGTCTTCAGACCACTAGAAGAGAGCGTCAGATCTCATTACAGATGGTTGTGAGCCACCATGTGGTTGCTGGGATTTGAACTCAGGACCTTCGGAAGAGCAGTCCGTGCTCTTAACCGCTGAGCCACCTCTCCAGCCCCAAGTGATGTTTTTTAAATAGTTCTTCTTTACATATATCTGAAGTTTTTTTCTCTATGTGTGTGTGCGCACACGCGCGCGCACACCCACCCACCCACCCACCCACACACACACACACACACACACACACGTATGCCATAGTGAGTATGTAGATGTCAGAGGACAACTCTCGAGGGAATCGGTTCTCCCCTTCTCCCCTGTTGAGACAGGACTTTTATGGTGTCTGCTCCTCAGTTAGTGGACTTCAGACTAGCTGGCCCACAAGCTTCCAAGTGATTCTCCTGCTTCCACCTTGCTTGAGGCATGCTAGGATTACAGATAAGAGCCATGGCGCGTGTGGGTCCGACGAATCAAACGTGGTTCATCAGGCTTTCAGGGATAGTGCCTTTACCCACTCAGCTGTCTCCTGCCCACGGCTGGTGTTTGAAAAGCCTGAGAACTGTATGTCCTCCTACAGGTGGACCCCAAGAGCTGGTTTGGAGGGCCCAGCGGGGAAGCACAGCCACTCATGTACCCTTGAAAAAACATTCCTCTTGGGTTAGATAGGTGGCTCAGTGGTTCAGAGTACTGCTTGCTCCTCTAGAGGACCAGGTTGAGTTCCCAGCACCCACATGGCAGCCCACAACAGTCTGTAGCTCCAGTCCTAGGGAATCTGCTGCCCTCTTCTGGCCTCTGAGGGTACTTATGCGTGGGGTGCACAGACATACATGCAGACAAAACACATACACGTAAGAAATAAAGGAAGAAAAGCCAGCTGCATCAACCATAGGATGGGTCAGTATCCTGTGGTAACTCCGCTCCTTCACCTGCTGTTGGTTAAGCTATAGGTTTTCCTTGTTTTGAATTTAAAGTGTGTGTGTGTTGTGTGTGTATTGTGGGGGGGGGTGTGTAGGAGACACATGAGTGTAGAAGTCACAGGATAACTTTGAGAAGTTCTCTTCTTCCACTAAGTTGGTCCCTGGGATCAAACTCAGGTCGTTAGCCTTGGCAGCAAGCACCTTCACCCACTGAGCCCTCTCACTGGCCCCATTTCTTGGCTGTGAATTTAGTTTGAAAGGCGGTGGGTTTGTTGTTGTTTGTTTGTTTTGAAACATGACCTCTCTCTATAGCTCTGGATGGCCTGGAACTCACTCTGTAGATCAGACTGGCCTGGAACTCAGAAATCCACCTGCCTCTGCCTCCTGAGTACTGGGATTAAAGGCGTGCATCACTGTGCCTGGCTTGAAAGGAGGTATTTTAATTTCTCCTTTTTTCTGGTTCTGAGTTTATATTTTATCTCTCCTCCCTTCCTTCCACTTCCACACCCTCATCTTTTCTGTCTTCTCCTCCCTTCTGTGCCCCACCCCCTTTTTCTAGAACCCAAGGCATTGCACAGGCTAGATGAGCAATCGACTGCAGAAACTCACTTCCAGGCCTCAATCAGAGGATTCTGGGTAAGCCCTTGGCCCCTGAGCTTACATCTCCAGCTCACTTTTTATTTCATAATTTGAAACAGGATCTCACTAGATTCTCTAGGCTGAACTGGACTCTGTAGCTCCAGCAGGCCTTGAGCTCATAATCTTCCTGCCTCTGCCTCCCGAGTAGCTTCCATTACAGATCGTACGGACAGCAACCCTTTAAGTAATTTCAGTTGTGAGCTAGCTTCAAGGGCTGAGTGACTGGGCAGGTGTGGGGAGGGCTGAGCGGGGAGGGCTGAGGAATGTTGGGAAATGCTGTGAGAGGGAGCCAGATAGCTGTGTCTGATACTTTACAAAATGGGACCAGTCAGGCCGACGCTTGTCCCTGATGCTGCTAGTGTGTGGGGACACTCAGGATGTCGTAAGTGGGCTATGGAGACTTGTCGCCAGCATTGGACCAAGACATTCCTGGGAAGCACGGGGAAAACGTAGAGGTTCCTGTTGCTGGTGGTGCTGGCTGCTGAGATTGGCATGGTGTTGGCAGGATCCCAGACTCGTCTAAGTGGATTGCAGGCTGTAATTGCAGGCTGTAACCACCTAATCCTTGAAACTACCCTGCTGGACGAATGACCTCAATTAGCTACTAGTAAGATCCAGCAAGGTTTTTTTTTTTTAATTTATTTTATTTTCTTTATTTTATGTGTATGAGTACACTGTAGCTGTACAGGTGGTCATGAGCCATCATGTGTTTGTCGGCTGGGAATTGAACTCCGGCCTCGCTTGCTCC
>JADRCD010210999.1:0-10673 GCA_019843815.1 Montemys delectorum
AAAAATATCTATCCCTGGGGTTTCCGGAAGTTTAAATGAGATCATGGTGGTGGACAATTTACCATATGTTCAATAAATGTTTCTTGCTGACATCATTATCATTCTACTTTTCCAAGGCCTAGGCCATGCCTAGGAAATAGAGGCTACACGCTTATTGGCCTACAGGCTCACTTCAGAGGGATGCCGATGCTGACAAAACAGTAGCTTGAACACATCAGTCAGACCCTCCTCCGCACAGGGCTATGTGTTACTTACAGAGAAGCCAGAGTGTCTCTAAGGACCTTCATGACCTGGGATCTAATTACTATTATGCACACCTTTGCTGTTCTGATTTAGACATGATCTGACCCTAGAGCCTCTGTGTCAGCTGTTTGCTCTATGCAAAAGCCCATCTCTCCAACCCAGTGCAGTGACACACACCTTTAATCCCAGTGCTCAGGAGGCAGAGGCCAGTGTATCTCTGTGCGTTTGAGGCAAGCGTGGTCTACAAAGCAAGTTCCAAGACTGCTATACAGAGAAACCCTGTCCTAAATTAAAACCAAACATGAAACCCCTAACAAAACAAAAACAAAAGCAAAACAAGAGAGAAAGAAAAAGATAAAGAAAAGCCCATCTCTTCAAAATCTGTGGACTATTCATCTCTGCTCCAGGGCCTTTGTTCAAAACCGTTTTGACAGGGGATCTTCCTCTAATGTTATCCTTCCCATTTTACCCCTCCTTCATGACTACCATCATCTGACATATTGTGTTTACTTTGAATTGCTCCCCCACTAGAATGGAGGCTGCACCATGGAATCTGCAGGTAGCAGGCATCTGGCATGTGTTAGGCGCCCACGAAATGGCTTTCAAATGCTTAAAAACTCATCTCAAATATATTCCCACTACAAGGGTTCTCACAACTGTGCTGGCCTGGCCTGTGAAGCGTGAGAACTGCATGGTCCTTAGCTGACAGAGGACACAGAGACACTAAGGCATACTGCAAAGTAAAACTTTTGTTCTGGCACTCCTGGGATGGCTCAGCAGGCAAAGAAACATCTCATCAAGTCTGGCGACCTGAGTTCAATCCTGGGAATACATATGATGGAGAGATGAAAGTTGTCCTCTGGTATCCACATATATACATACATCATAGCATTCATGAGCACATACACACACACACACACACACACACACACACACAGAGAGAGAGAGAGAGAGACAGAGACAGAGACAGAGACAGACAGAGACAGAGAGACAGAGAGAAACAGAGAGAGAGAGAGAGAGAGAGAGAGAGAGAGAGAGAGAGAGAGAGACAACAAAATATACATCTGCTATCTATACAAGGGGGCTCAGACTTCTGGATTCCAGCTGCCTCTGGCTTTCCAATATTTCTTCTTTCGGCTTCAGTCTATCCAAATAGAAAATGGTTCATTCTATACTGCAGTCTCAGGGTCAGGACGGGAGAACTTGGAGGGGATAACTGGGTGGAAAGACTTCCAGAGCCTGCTTCATCCCTTTCCCCTCCCCCAAGTCCCCATTACAAAGATGTTCTTCATCTACTGATTTCATTACCAGTATCTAGAGAACATTTTATTACTAGGTAACAAAAAGTTACCTAGCAATTTAAAAAAGATGCCCTGGCAGCATATGCCCTGGTCACTGCCTACTCTGGGATTCCCATAGGACCTTAAACATAAACTGTCTCTTTTATAATGTCAAAGAGGCCTCTTGAGACTCACTGTGCCCCTGTCTGTCAAAGGAGGAGAGGGACTGTCATGACTTCTTGAAACTCACCTGAGACATGTGAACTACCTCGAACCAGCGCAGGATGCCAGGCAGCTTGTAGGCAGTCAGGAAGGAAGTCCTCTCAATCCACATGGACTGGTGGAAGAAGAGCAAGGAGCTTATGAAATCTGCTACTCCTGGCCCTGGTGGGCTCCCGTGCACCCCAAGGAGAAGAAATATAGCAGTTTCCAGATACACCGTGACACCTTCCCCTGTGGAATTCTTAACAGTTGGTTTCATTTCTCCCTGGACTTAGGCAGAGTCAGTTCTACCTGGCTTTACAGACAGTCTGAATTCTTAGTCAGTTTGAATGTGTTCATTTGTGTGATCTAGGGGAAGAGTCCACAGTGTTCATTAAATTCTCCCAAAGGATGGTAACCCTTAAAAATATTAAGAAACACGGGCCAAGAGCTGAGGGAAACTTGGAGTCACCTCCTCATTTCAGCCTTGACCTTGAGGAGAGATGACAAGTCCAAGCTAGGAAATACGCATTCAGGGTACTGGCACTTGGGACAATGACAGCATTTACTCAGTAAATGCTGAGGCTCTACAATGCATATGCTTGGGGCACTACTTCAACCACACTCAACCTCCCGGAAATGCACAAATGTCCTTGGCTGTCAAGGTCATCTGACAGGAAGCCCTCTTACATCTTACAAACCTCAAAAATAAGAAGACCCAGTAGATGTGTGTCAGCCTATCTGTGATGTCCCTGTAGTGTTTGTTCCCTGGCTCTGGATCAAGCTGCTCCCACCTGTGTTGGCAGAGGTATGCTCTGCCTGCTGAAGATGGCTGAGGAGGGGTATACTCACAGCGAACTCGTTTTCTGGGTCTACCGTGCCCCTGCGCACAGGCCTGGAGTAGTGGAACTTTTGCACATAATTGGACTTGTAAAAGCTGAAAGACAGAAAGGAATGGAAGTTTCTGGAAGCCATGCCACCCAGCTGCTGAAACCTTAAACATCAGATCTGGCAGGGCCCTGGTGGTGGCATTTCACAAAGGTCTGAGTTGGGATTTCACAAAAAGTGATTTGCACAGGGTTGCAGGGTGATTTAGAAGCCACCCTGGGCATTTGCAGTTCTGGCACTCATGCACCAACAGTGGCCGGTGTCGTCATTTTCTGCAGTTCATTGAAGGGTTTAGAATACCTAAGCGCCAAGCTAAGCATTCCCGGGATGACCTCCAAGGATTGCTTTAGGAACCTCAGGCATCCCCCTCCACTTTTTCTAAATATGCAGGGGAGAATCAAGTGTCACTGACAACAGGGTACTGCTGTAGCTATGAAGGTGCCCCTGTCCACAGGCGCCTGGCCAAGATGGAGAGGTTGGCTGCCATCTACTCTGCCTTGCACCTGTTTGAGGTGATGTTGGCATGAGGCTCTTGGAGAGGCTGTGTCTTCCTAGGGAGCTCCTGTCACTGGTCTACTCAGTCTACCCAGAGGGAAGAATCCATAAGGAGTGGTACAGCCACGGACTCCACAAACCCCCGCCTCATAGCCTACTTATTGACTGTGCAGTTTGATGTGAAGCAATGGATGCCTGCCTGCACGCTGCTAACTTTAACCTTATTACTGTGAGAACATATCCATCTTCACCACCACCCCCACCAAAGGCTGAAAGGGTGTTCCTTTGGGAGAACGAGCCTAGCATGGCCAGGGCCACTTTGTTCTATCCTTCCACCATTCTGTCACCTGCTTCCTTGGGTCAGCCCGAGGAGAAGGCTCCCACATCAGTTCAGTTGGGTGCATACTGAGGACTTGCTGTACACAAAGACAGCCACATACACCCCAACCTGTGCATCCTATTTATCCCTGGCTTTAGCCTTCTTATAGACATAGCCCAGGTAAACGGGGGCAATTCTTTTCCCAAAAGGCAAAGCAGGGATAGACTGGCTGAGGAGAAAGGCACTGGGGCCTGTCCTGCCACCAACTCAGCCTCTTAGGGTTTTCTCCATTCCCCCCCCCTCCCCCACAGTAGGCTGTGGCTCTTACTTTATGATCTGGTCAGGCACTGGCTTGTTCTTGAACCTGGGGTGTTCATCCAGGACAGGCTGCACAGTGAAACACTGGATGTCTATGTCATCCAGGTTAAGGATCTGAAACACGTTTGTTGGCCACAGAATTCCAAATGTGACAGAAGCCAGCTGAGAGCTTCTAGGTTGGTCCTTCTGGGACAATGCTTTTATTTAATAATCAAGTTTCTGGCTTCCTACAAGGTCCTAATGACCAGTGAGCACGTAATGGGCTTGATCAGCTTACAACACTACCACCTTGCAACACTATCCCAGAGCTCTGCTCTAGCTAATGGAGTTGCTTAGCAGTTCTTAATCACCAGTATTAACAATAATGCCCTCTAATGAATGGATGGCTATCAATTACAGAGCACAGCTTCCCATGGTATCATTTAATCTCTCTAATTTCACTAGATGCCATAGTTAACCTCAACTGTTCCTGCTGGTTCAGAGAAACCCGGCCACTTGTTGAAGGACATACATCTTGTAAGGAAAGTGCAGGAGTTTAAATTTAGGGTTTTTAAATTTAAAAACTCTGTGCTTAAAATTCTTTAGATATAGTCTCTTTTACATCCAGCACTGAGGTCACAGGAAACAATGACATAAATCACCATGGGGGCATTAATGCTAGAATCCCAGCCCCCTGGATAATCTGGGGGGAACTGTGTGCTCATGAGAATGGAAGACCAGCCTGTCTTTTAAATTACCTTGCTTAAAAACAAACAAACAAACAAAAAAACCGAACCAAACAAACAAAAAACTTCATCTGAGAGCTTATTATACGTGGTGGATCTCTAGTCCTCCTCAGTACTTCTTAGTCAGGGTCTGCATTTTTAAAGATCCTGAGATAAGATCCATGCGTGATAAAGTCTGAGAGACACACTGATCGAGAACATGCAAACATGCTATTTTGGTCCTCCCACTCTTGACAGTCCCAAAGTGGTGGCCTATAGCAGAAAGTAAGAAACAATTTGAAGGAGAGTTCTGTGATTGATTAGTGATGTCTGCCACAGTATACAGGATGCAGGCTGGGCTGGCAAGGCATATTGACTGGATCTTTGCCTTTCCTATTTTAGCCCCATCATTGCTCATATTAAGCTGGTCATATCAAACTAAGTGGAAGTGTTCTTTCATCAACCCCTGCCTTCCTTTCCCTATTTTCCATTTCTCCTTCACCCATCTCTTGCTTCAGGCATTCAAATGATTTCCTCCCCATCTCCTACCCAAAGGCCACCACAACCTCAAAAGTTATCCTCTTCCATGGCTCCTACCAGTTTCACTGCATGCTTCCCCTGGATGAGTTTCCTCTGTGCTAGCACACTGGGCGTTGACAGTTTTCACCCTGAAGGGTCCTTCCACATGGAAGAAGGACCCCTCAGAGAGAAAACAACACTTAACTCATCGGACCGGTCTCACTGGGAACTTAGCTACAATCCTCGGGAAGTTCCTGAAATCCCAATCAGGCAGCCTGAGCTGGGAGAGCGTTCCCTCCAGAGTGAGCACCCTAGCTGAGGACAGGAGCTGGCAGACAGTGATGGGCCCTGACCCATCTCACTGTCCGTTTCTGTGGCAAGCACAAGTTAAGCACTGATGGCCTATTTTTAAATAGCTGTGACATGTGGAAGTGATACCTGGTTCAATATGTCAGTGCCTATCCACAAACCTTTGTGGGAACACAGCCTTGCTCACTAGATACCTGTGATGATCAGTGACTGCTTACACACAGGGACAGCAGGTAAGGAGTTGTAACCAGGGGGCACAAAGCTCTCAAGACTAACCTTTACAGAAAGGTTTGCCAACACTTCTTTTACAGACGATTCTACACTGTGTATATTGATCTGAGCTGTGGGCGCTCATCCAAGAGGAAACTCCAAATCTATGACATTGGCACTCTCAAATTATTTAGCTAGATTCTCCATGCCTGGTGCATGGGCTAGCAGCAGTAGAGTTCTGCTAGACCTTTAATCTAAGTGCCTTTTGCTATCTTGGACACCTTAGAGAAGAAGTGAGATGTGTCACTTTCCCAAACCACCTGTTGGCTTTTTGACGGTAGAAGGTAAGAAGACAATGTTGACAGTTCAAGGTGGTGGGAAGCAGCAGGCCTGAGTTCAGATCCTCACTCCATTGGGTTCTCACCACCGCTCTGTGCAAGCCATTTGCTTTCTGCACTTCAGTTTCCTTAGTAGTAAAATGGAGAGTACAATAGGCTCATCTCAGAGGCTTACTGTGTGGCAAAGGGAGGGAAAGATGCCTACATGTGAAGTTTATAGAAAACAGCTAATAGCATTAGAGAGCATAGATTTAAGACAGACAGAAGTTGGCATTTAAAACTCCCAGAACCTTCTCTAATTACCTTCTTGACCCTAGGCAAATTGCTTCATCTCTGCCTCATGTATTCCCCTCAGTGAAATATGAAAAAATTTTTCACCATTCTAGAACCTTCTATGGACTTTAAGGAACTAATGTTTGCACTCGGTCTCCTGAAGAGACCTAGCAAATGCCAGCACTTTCTCTCTGATTGACCAGCTTACTCCTGGCACTAAACCAGACCGCAGGGTCCTAAATATAATGTCATGGCAGGAAAAGGGGGACGCACGCTCCTTCTTCCATACTACATCAAAAGGCCAGCTGTTTAATGCCTGAGTTCCACTATCGGAGCCTTAGTAATAGTCCGGGACTCATGTGTAACCAAACTGGCCTTTGATGCCAGCCAGCAGCCACCAGTTGCATGTTCTCCTGCAAATGGCTGTGGAGGGCAGGCAGGAAGGGCAGGCAGGCATAATGAAAAGGTCACAGATGAATATTTATCACCCAAGGGGAAAAATATTTGGATTAGGGTTTCCAGCAGAATAGCCACGGAGCCTGACACCCCTCTTTAAGAAGCTGTAACTTTATCTGTGCTAAAGGGTGTGGTGCCGGGTCCTCAGCTGAGGTAATGAAGCCAGGTTCCCCAGGCTCCACAGCCAGGCTCAACCTGCCCCCTGCCTCCTTGATCTTACCTCCTGCTATGGGCATGACATCGTTCATGAAGACACCAGCCTTGTTCCCTGGCTGCTATGTTGTGCAGGGGGCCTGCCTAGCCCCTGCTCCTGTCTCTGAATTCTGCTCTATGCATCCCCAGTAAGCTGGAAGAGTGAAAACTAGTGGATCAAGGAGCTGAGGGAACAGCGTTCTGACAGAGGGAACAGAAGTGGGGAACGACAAGCAGTCCTATTTCAGAAATTAAATGGAGTGGCAGAGAGACCTAGGAGCTGGAAGTGAGACTTTTGGGTCAGGTGGGGTCTGGGGAAGCCTTGGCTCAGGATGATTTTAGCTTTATTCCACTGGTAACATAAAGTCCTTTCAGCCCTTGGGACAGGCATCTACACACAGCACAGCGCTCCCTGCCCTCCCCTGTGTGGGCCATCTCCCCTGGCAAACACTAAGCTCTAGCCACTTGATGCAAATTTTGTCATCAAGGAACAGTGTCTCTTGGCCTCGGCACCCTGCATGCCTTCCTCTTGGCATGGGTCACGCTTTTATTATATATATAGTGGTGTCACTAGCTGTCCACGTGTCTTGTAGCATTTATAGCAACTCTGCATCTATTGGAAGGCAGACCACTTTGTGTGTAAAACCCTGTACAAAACCAGATATAGAGCCAGGCACTTGAGAGAGTATTCATGATGGAAAAAAAAAAAAAAAAAGGGAATGGGGAAAGGGCTATGTTCATCCGTGGGATCTTCCCCTCCATGAGCACCGGGATGTCACTTATACCAGATGTGCATGATATCTACATGACTTACCATATGCATTAAGCAATCCCAAAATGACCTATGGTGCCTAAGAGGGCAAACCATATATAGTTAGTTGCCACACAGTATACAGTATAATGACCTCACATCCCCCCTCTGAACATTACAGCCTACAGCTAGTTGAATGCATGCATGTGGACCACACAGTTACAGAGGAACAGTATAACTGAGATGACTTTTCTGGATCCCACACTTGGAGACTCTGGTGTCAGCTCTGAGCTCTGAAATGGCTCTCATTTAAAGCTATGGCCAACCCTCTGGCTGAGACGTCTTCCAAGGATACACTGGCCTGGGGCATTCTTCACATCATCTCCTGGGGCAGAGGTTGTGTTCATCTTTTCTGCGTTGGGGAACTGGCTCAAAAGCTGCATCTGGAAGTCCTCTCTTCGCTCATACTCCTTGCCTCGGTAGATGAACACTTTGTTCTGCAGAGAAAGGACGCCTGTCAGAGACAGCAGGACCTGGGTGTGCAGGACATATAACTCAAGCAGAGCTGAGGGGCATCCAAAATGAGCCTGGGGCTGGTGGAAGGCTTTGGGTATGTCTTTCTCCTCTCAACTTCTCATCAGTTGAAGTAGGGAGCGATTTAGCTGGGCACACCACTGCTTTAATAGGGGCCTAGTTCTGAAGGGCAGGGAGGCCAGGGATGCTGACAAACAGAGAAACTACAAACAGCTTCTGAGGATAATTCACCATGTCCCGCCCACTTCATTTACATGCCTATAAAGCTGCCCTTCAAGGAGGCCACGCCTAAAGCCCTACACTGAAAGGAACCGATATCCAGGCCCTTCATTACCTGGCTCCTGGCCCTGACCTATGCAGCCATTTTCTTTACCTTTCTCTGACCACATTAGCCTCCTCTAGAACATAAGTGATGGGGTGATTTGAGCTATGGACAATTCTTGGAACCATTCATCTCACCTTTGGTTGTCATAACTAAAGGTGATGATGCTCCTGGCAGTAAAGGAAGAGGCCAGGGATGTGGCAAAGCATCCCACAATACACTGAGAAGCCTCCACAGGAAAGCATCATAAGGCCTCACATGTCTAGGTAACAAAAGTAGGAAACCTATTCCAGACCATGTCTGAGCCATCTTCGTTGAGTCTAATGGCAGCTAAGTTCTTCTGTCCAACCCGAAGCCTGTTACTTACCTGTATGTGCAGCACCAAGACATCTGGGCATGAAAGGGGCTGGGGATCTTCAAAAGTTCAGATTCCCGGGCCTCACTATAGACTGACTAAAATGTAGTCTCTAGGAATCATCCCAGGAATACTCCTAGCACGTGGTCAGGAGAGTCTGACTGGCAAACAGGCCTGAGCAGCTTCCACCACTCCACCCAGGATGCTCTCTCCACACCTACCCCACATCTGTTTGTGGCAGTATCTCCTGTAAGTACACTGTGCCTTCCATGTTGACTGGCGACAGGAAGAGACTTAGCAGACTACACTGTAAACCGAGGTCACTTCTGGGGTCAGATCTGTCATGTCCCTGGCATCTTCCTGACTTACAAACTGGAAGCAATCCTATGTATATCAAAAATCCAAGCTGCTACATGCTAAGAGCAGTCACCAAGATACTGATTAGAAAGGATGCTGCAGGGGCCCTGCATGTCCCAAAAATTCGTTTGGGGACCAAAGGACAGGATCAAAATTACTTTGATACTAAGGGTGTCATTTTTCTTTCTGGTTCACGTTTGATCTGACGTGTAGCTTTCCCCCCATGGTGCAGGTACCATGTGATGATGACAGATCAACTCCACCATGGGCACAGAGTCCTTTGTCCTCAGGTTGAGCTTCAGAGGGATTTGCAGAAAGATAAGTGACGTTTACTCTTCTCGCTATTTTTGTTTATTTGCTTGAGATGGGGGTCTCTCTACATAGACCAGAACAACCTGGAATTTTCTATGTAGACCAGGTTGCTCTCTCCTTCTGCTCCTGTCACAAGTGCTCCTCACTGATTTTTTTAAGTTGGAAAAATGTAGCCATTGTTTATTATTTATGTTAACAGGGGACCCAGCACATGGGCTTTTAGTTATTTTTAAGTAAGTTGCTAGACATGAGAGATTTTTCTGCATATGGTACATATTTGTAGAGATAGCACACACATGAAGGGACATCCTGTGACTTCAATGAACATTACAAGAGCAAAGGGATCCTATGAGTGAACAGATAACAACTGCCTTGGAATTTCTTGGTAGCAGGTCTTACGTGGTCTTTCCTTGAACACCTCATTTCTGCAATGAAATGCATTGCTACCCCTCTGCGCAGCTCCATTTGTGGGATAATTACTACCCTACCCTATTGATGGTTAGGGTGGTAGAACTGACTTAGAACTCTACTAGGGGCAGTGGCTGTCTTTGGACAGCAGAACTCAGCTCCTGAGCTTCAAGCTTCCAAGAACAAGCCAATCTTCAAAGCACAGAGGAACGGCTATAATCCTGAGGTCTCCAGACCCTAGCCCAAGACACTGGCAAACCCACCCGCAGAAAGGAGGGGAATCCCTGGCCGTAGTATCCAACAGCAAAGTAGTCTGGTTTGGGTCTGAGGATTTTCATGATGTTTTCATAGAATTTGGCCTGCTGGGTCTGGAAAAAAAAAAAAAAAAGAAAGAAAATATGACTTGTATCAAGACTGCACAGTTGTGTATCCGAGGCATATTTAACTGAAAGAATCCACAGTTATGACATTATCCTCGCTCCAGAACCAAGTGAAGATAATGGTGTGCCTGCATCTAGGCCTGCAGTACAGTGGATAGAGCCATGCTTAGAGCCCATGCCTACCACACTAGAAGACCCACTTGGAGGAGCGCATTTACCCATTTCATGCCCATGCCATTCTTGTGAGTATCTCCAATGCTTGAAGTAAGAACTTGGCAGCTGGTCCATATGGAATTGACCCCAGTGAGCTCCAGCTGGGGACCCTGCCAACCTCATTCTACTTCCTTTCTCTATAAACGTGTGGCAGTGACAGGCATTTCTGAAAGTATTTGGATGGCCAAATGCCTCCAGATGGAGACATCTTCCTGTACGTGCACACGCACCTAACATATTTTGTGTACTCCAAAAGGCGTGTGCTTCTCAAGTGTTCATATCAACAGTCTGCAGCT
>JADRCD010211000.1:0-16824 GCA_019843815.1 Montemys delectorum
CAGCTGCAGAGCTCATCATAAACTGTTTGAGAGATTTTGGGCAGTCCTTTCCTCTATCTGAGCCTCAGTTTACCTATCTTTGTCACAAAAGGAAGGCCCTGTGTAAATTTCCAAGATAGACTCTGTGGATTCAGCTGCAATTGTACTTCTGGCCACTTGAGGGCGCCGTAGATCCGCGGGAGAACTAAGAAGGGTAAGGCCCACAGCAGGTGGGAAAAAGTCAGGTGCCCTGGTGATTGTGTCCATGGCAACCGAGGAGCCTAAGGGTTTCTGGGGACGCGTGGTGGGTCAAGGGGTGTAGACCGCTGCCAGTTCACGTATCTATCCTCTAACTTCTTGATGCTACTAGGGTAAAGTCGGGGCTGGTCCCCCACCTACCTTGGGTGGAAGGTGAAGCTGAGCCTTCCAACCAGTCTCCCAGAAGCTGGGACCCCTGCACAGTGTCAACTTTCTCCTTTCTGTTTCCATCTGCCTCTTCCTTTCTGGCTCTCCGCAGAGAGATGGGATGTTTGTTCTCTGCCTGTCAACCACTCCCCATCTGTCTTCTTCACCAACCCCACTTCGTGTACCTTTGTATCTCTGTCTCTCCATCATCCCCCCACCTTTGCTCTCACCCTGTCCCCTTAACTTACCTGCGCTCACCGTCACTGCCTCTAAAAACTGCTCCCTCCATGAATGAGTCCCAATCACCAAGGCCAGGTTCGTTTTCTTTATGAGTTTATCTACCGTGTTCTAGGAAAGAGAGGGCGAAGGGATTAATTACGTCCCCCAGCATCCCAGGGTGATGTGATTGGGGGCTTTGGGGCTGGAAATCAAACCCACATTCAAGGACTCTCTACATGCCCTGTCCGGGAAGGTAATCATGTGCATTCCACAGTGCTGAAGCTGGTCCTGGAGACTACCCAGGGACCCATTGTGGTCCCCAACTTTGAGATCTGCATTGCTTTCCTGAACCTCATCTCCCCACCTTCCCACCCAACATAGCTCAGGACAGGCTTCAGGAAAGGGAAGGCCTAGGAAAGTCACCTTAAAGTCATAAGACTCCTCGATGATGACCTCGAGGCGACAGTTCTCCCCAAGAACTGGCTTGCCCATCTCTGCTATCCTCTGGGCCTCCTCCTCCTCTGCAGTCAGCTTCCTGTCTCCATCCCCTGCAGCATGAGGGATGGAGGTTAGATGCCCAGGAGGTATGCCTAACAGGGTCAGTAATTCTATCTCTTCTGTCTGGGACACTGGCGAGCCCGTCCAGTTCCCTCTAGCCATTTGCTCCCTCAGCCCATGAAATTCTAGGAGCACACTCTGGGCTCATATGGTGGAGGTTGTGTGGCCTCAGGAGATGCATTATTAGCTTGTCTGCTTCATATTTTGTACATCCATGGGTACCTACCTCATACAGTCCCAAATGCCACTCTAATGTCATGCAGCCTGCACGCAGCCCTAGGCCTCACTTCCAGTTCTACTCCTGGATATCGCTAGCAACAAAACTTGACCATGTGGCAGAGACAGCTACCAGTTCACCCAAATCTGAGAGCAAACAGCTGGACTACATCTCCCAGCATTCCTTGCAGCTGGGTACTGTCATGTGACTGAATTAAAGCCAATAGGATTGGGGGAGAAGTGATGGCGTGGTGGTCCTCCAGGATCTCCCTTGTGGTTCTGGGAATTTTCTTGCCCAGTTGCCCGCAGGCAGTAGAGACAACAACAGTCAGCTCACTAGCAGGTGAAGGCACAGTATGGAAAGGCCACACAAGAAACGAAAACCGCCTGCATCAAAGGAAGACTCACAAACTTTGACTAAGCCGCAAATAAAGTACTGTAGCAATCATTCGCTACTTTTTGTTAACAAACAGGTATTGTTAGGCTTTTTTGTTACAGCAGCTCACAGGACCTCTTAATACATCTTAGACTCGGGCTAGTCCTGACCGTGTGCTACAGTGCAGATCTTGCTTCTAAACTATCACTATATGGAAGCTACTGGCTCCTACCTCAACTCCGACAGCCTTTTTTTCCTTTTTTTTTTTTTTTTCCTTTTTCCTCCCTCCTTGGTGCAGTGGCTATTTAGAGGCAGGGCCTCTATAAATCTCTGGCTGACCTCAAAACTATTTAGACCAGGCTAGCTTCAAACTCACAGAGATCTATCTGTCTCTACCTCTGCCTCCCTCTCAAGTGGTGGGGTTAAAGGCATGGGCTACCAAGTTTGTCTTTTTTTTTTTTTTTTTTTTTTTAGCTCAGGCTAGACTCAAACTCTCTGTGTAGCTGGTGATGACCCTGAGCTTCTGAAGCTATCTCTTTCATCCCCCAAGTGCAGGGATTGCAGGCCTGTATCACTACGGTGCTGGGATGGGACCAAGGGCTTTGCACGTGTGCGTGTGCCTGTGTGTGCATGCATGTATGCAGGTGTCTGAGGAGGGCAGGAGGGTATGTCAGATGCATGGAGTTACATGTGGCTGTAAAGCACTCAGGGTGGGTGCTGGAACTGAACTCGAGTCTTCTGGAAGAGCAGCCAGTGCTTTTAACAGCTGAACCATCTGTTCTCCCTCAGTTTTAGCATAAACAGCGACTGCAGTTCTAATTTAATCCCATTTTAATCCAAGACTATGGCCTCTATTTCAATTTTTGTCTCGACCCAGCAGGAAGATGGATCTCATACCCCAAACCTACCCTAGGACCGGTCTAACCAACGCCAAACCTGATTCATACATGCCACAAGCTCAGATCTGATTTTACAACTCAGGCTCCCCAATGTTTGATTATACTTGCCACTTTGAAAGCCACAACCCCCATCCCAGTTCCAGCTGGCTCCAATCTTTACCCATTCCAAATCCACCTCTCACCTCCAACCTGCCCCAAACCCAACCCTGAGGCTGCAGTAGCTCCTCCCCTCCACGCCCAGAGGTCCCTTCACTCACCTTGGTTGAGTAGCAGAGCTGGGGAGAGACAGAGACAGGGACACAATGAGAGAGTCGCTTCTCCCCAAAGCTCAGGCTCACGAGCCCCCCGGGGCCCCCAACCCTGGACCCCCTGCTTCTTCCCATAGCCACCTCTTCACCCCTCACCTGAGATGCCCCGCTTAAGCCACTGGGGCTGGCCCAGCTCGATGAAGAAGTTGTCCTTCTTCTCATACTCTTCGTCATCCACTATCTTGACTTGAAGAGTTTTCCTGGGGTGGGGGAGGCACAGTGCAGAAGGAAAGCATAAGTCCCTTCAACATGGCCACCTTAGGATGATGTTATTGGCCACCTTAGGATGATGTCATTGGCCACCTTAGGATGATGTCATCAGTCACTGGTGGGGTTTAGACAGCCACTCCTTTAGAGTCATGATTTTGTCCCCATTTGTTGGAAACAATGCTAACCCCAAAGACTCAACATGTGTAAATGAAGCTGGGTCCTGGAAGGAGCTGGGGTGACGGTTCAGTTAATAAGGAGCTTGTCATGAAAGGCTGAGGACTGGAGTTTGATCCCCATCTCCACAGGGTGGCATATCTGGGGGGTGGAGACAGGCCAGCCAGCCTAGTCTAACTGGTGAGCTCAAGACCAATGGGATCTGTTTCAAAAGAAGTGAACAGTGTCTCCGAGGATGACATGCGAGATTCCCCTTTGCCCTCTATACATATGAGCACACATACATGTGTATACACACACACACACACGTACACAGAAAAAAAAAACCCACTGGGTTTGAAATCTCAACTACTTGAGAGGCTGAGGCAAGGGGTTACCATAAAATCAAGTTCAGCTTGAGTTACAGAGAGAAAGGAAAGAAGAAAGGAAGAAAGGAAGGAAGGAAGGGAGGAAGGGAGGAAACATCTAAGTCTAACTAACAGTACAAAATACCCGCAGCTTCTCACCCTCCACCCTGACCACATTTGGAAGATCAGCCTAATGTGCCCAGTTTTTTTCCAGCATCTCTGTTCCCACGGCAACCAGGGTGAGGCAGGGAATAGTCCAACGGTACCTGTCCCCTTAAGGCACTGAACCCACATACCTCCTACCCCTCCTTGCAATCTCCAAGCCCCACACCAAGGAATGTTCACAGATTGGGTGCCAGCAACTCTTGGCTACAGGAGCAGTGTATGTAGCCAGCCCCATAAGGCCTGGCCCCAGATCCCAGCCACACAAACACCCCACCCACGCAGTCACCAATAGAGGAAGCTCCACCAGTCACCCGCCCACATGCACAGCCATCCCCCTGCAGCGCATGATCTCAGGGAACAGATGCCTGTTCATTTGAGAGACACCCCCAGCACAGCCTGAGACAGACACTGTCACCCTGTGAGACCCTTTTAAAGTTCTTCCACGGACCTTGCTCTTTTGTTATTTAATTACTTTTTCTTTCTGCTAGACAGTGTGTTACTATTTAGCCCAGGCTGCTCTGGAACTCACTAGGTAGACCATACTTGAAATTCACTGCCCCCCCCCAGCCTCTGCTTCTCAAATCTAGGGTGTCAGGCATGTGCCATCACTCCAGGCTTAGACTCCTCTCTATACCACTGGCTGGCTGTGTACACTCCCCCCACCACGTGTCTCTCTCTCTCTCTCTCTCTCTCTCTCTCTCTCTCTCTCTCTGACCACCATCATCTCCCTGCCTTTCTCGGTGCCTCTGTATCTCCCTGCCTTTGTCTCTTTCTTCCCTCTGCCCTTCTTCATCTGTGTTCTTCCCTCTTTGTCTCTGTCTCTCGGGGGCTCCCAAATGAAATGAAGTGAACGCAGTCAGGCAGAAGACTTCTAATCAGGCAATAATTCAATCAACACGTCTCACCAGGTGAACGTACACAGCACAAGGAGTCATGGTCATGTAAGGACAGACGCCCACCTCACACTTGGGGTTTAACATTATTTACTTGAAACAGGGTACCATGTAGCCCAGATTGGCCTCAAACTCTATGTGGAGACCTGGCAATGCGGTTTAGTGAGTAAAGGCACTTGCCTTGAAAGCTTGTTGACCTAAATTTGATCCAGAGAACCCATGTAAAAGGCTGAAAGAGAAAGGGACTCTGCCAAGTTGTCCTCTTGTCCATTTGGGCTGTAGTCCACACACACCGTGCAAACACCAATAAATAAATGAAAACTCAAACTTGATGCATAGACAGGATGAACTTGAATACCTGATCCTCCTACCTTCACCTCCTAAATGCTGAGATTAACGACGTGGACCATCATGTCCCACTGATGTGATGGCACTGGGAATGGACCCAGGGCTTCAGGCATGCTAAACACTCTACCACCAGGGTTACATCCCCAGCTCTGTTTGTTAAGCAAGTTTTCACACTGTAGCCAAGGCTGGCCTTCAGCTCATGGCAACCTTCCAGTCTCAGTCTCATCTGCTGAAATTACAGGCAACCAAGACCATGTCCAATTGATTTTCAAAATAACTGTGCTGACCGGCCTCTGGCATGAGCTGGGCGCTGTCCGCGGTGCTGAAACACCACGTCTGGGACTGGGGGTCCGGATGAGGAGCGTCTCCCAGACACACAGGGCTCCTCAGACTCACAAACAGACACAGTGACACACTGACATAGTGGCATACACTTTGTCATTCACTCTCTTAGACAGCCCACAAACCGCTAACAGAGTAGCTAATGCTTGCTGACGGGTATGCCAATCAGTGCTCTGACAGGCCGCCTAAGGAGAATTCCAACTGACAGCGAGAGACTCGAGCTTAGACAAGGGGAAGACTGACCTGAGGTCTTAGAAAATAGTTTTCCTCCCAAGTTTCTCAAAATTATATTCTACCCCTCACCCCCCTAAGACTCCAGTCTCTCTACCTTCTCCTTTCCCCTTCTTTCTCGATGACCCTGGTTCTATGGGTCTGAATCTTTTCCTATTTTCTGCTCTCCTTTTTTTTTTTCTTCCTTTGCTTCCTTCTCTTTGCGTCTCTCCATTCTGTCTTTGGCTATCTCCATTAAGTCTCTGATTCCTCCAGTCTCTGTGTTGATCCTGCCCAGGCCTCCACCCCAGCCTGGTTGCTTCAAAGCTCCTCTAATTAGCGCCTGCCCGTCAGAGGAAGGATGTGTTTCCCTAAACGCTAATTAGCCTCCTGTTCTCTTGTCTCTTGAAGCCACAGCTGGAAGCTTGGGCGGAGGCGGGAGGTGGGGGAGGACAGAGGGTGTCCCAGGCTGGGGAAGCCGCATGGGGGAGGAAAGGCCCACAGAATTGCAGCAGCAAGAAGGAAGCGGGTTAGACAATCAGAAGGACAAGTACCATAAAAAGACAACTCTGCCATACCCTCTGTCTCTAGAGTTTGGCTAGGGATGATGATAGGACTCCACTCCAAGCAACCGCCACCCCTCCACCTGCTTGTCCCAAAAAGAGAAATCTGGAGAGCGGCTCAGGGCTTCTGACTAAAGCATAACCAGAGGCAGAAAGAAGGACTGAGGACCGAGCCAAGATTCCAGAGAGGCATAGCCTGGGAGGTCAGAGATGCAGGGAAGGAAAGCCACACAGAGACGAAAGCCATCACCGGCCAGCTGATGGCAAAGCAGAAGCCCCACGGGCTGGAGGGAGCGCGTGGGTGGCATGAGGGAGCCAGCCGCTGCGGGGGCGGGCGGGCGGGAGCGGAGGAGCAGCGCTGGTTGTGCCCGGCAGGCGCGGGGGAGGTGAGCTGTGGCTCTCCAGGGACTCGAGCCCAGGGCCCAGGGTTTGCAATGCTCCATCCGTCTTCGCATCTACAGGGCCTACGTGAGTCCAGACACCTCCTAGTCTTCAGGAATCTGTGCCCCGTGTCTCCCATGTCCTGTTTCTCTTCTCAGCTCCCTGGGTCTCCCACTGTTTTCCAGTTCCTCCAGTATCTCACAAGTCTCACATCTCAGACTTCTCCCACACATAAGGCCCCGCCTACCACTCGACCACGACTTCTACTCAGCCAAGCAACTTTTCTCCAGGTTGGCTGGGCCACGGCCACCTACAAACGCCCCTTTCTAAAGCCCCTCCTCCACCTGACACCCCTCCCCCCGCCTTGCTTCCACATCCCAACTGACTCTTCCAACCAAAGACCACCCAGGCCCCGCCCATTCTCAGAATCCTCCCCCTTCTTCCCAGTCAAATTCCAGTTTTTCAGCTTGGGCCCCATTCAAGTCCTTCTCCTTCCTAAAGCCCCACCCAGTCTCCTCAACCCTGTCTTCTCCCATCCATACACTGGCCATGATCCTTTCTCAAGCGTCGCCCTTTGGACCCGTCAAAACTTTGCCTCTGCATGGCTCCTCCCACTGTCAAGATCCTATGCTGTCTCTTCAGACCTGAGCTTGGACTGCGTGCCTTGCTTGGCCCAGTCAGGTTCTTTCCCCACAGGCTTCTGCCTCCACTCTCTTCCCTAGCCACCCTGCCCGGAGAACTCCCAAGGCCCCACCCCGCCTCTACAGCTCCTCACGACCTCGACCTCGTAGTTTAGTCCATTTCACAGGACCTGCCTACTCTAGTGACACACCCAGCCACATCCCCATCTTTTCATTCAACCAGGGTCATTCGTCAGATCCAGCCCACCTTAGCTCTGTCCCTTCCTTCAGTCAAGGCCATTTCTCAGACCCCACTCATCTTGGCCCTGCCCATCTCCACCCAAAGACTATTTCCCGCATTCTGCTCTGTCCCATCCCCAGCCAAATCATTCTTCAGGCTCTGCCCACTCCCAGCCAAGGCCCTTCCTTAGCGGCCCCTCTCACCCTGGCCCCACCCCATCGTCTGCTAGGGTTATTCTTGTTTGTTTGTTTGTTTGGGGGGGGCGGGGTTTCTCTTTGTAGCCCAGGCTGTCCTGGAACTCGCTTTGTAGACCAGGCTCACAGAGTTCTGCCTGCATCTGCCTCCTGAGTGCTGGAATTAATGGCGTGAGCCACCATCGCCAGGTTTAGTGCTGTTGTTCAGGTCAGCTTTACCCTGAACTCATTATACCCCACTCTCAGCTAGGGCTGTTTCTCAGGCCCACCTCGGCCCCTTTTCAGGTTCCGCCTCTCTCCCACCCGTGCTTACATGGTCTCATCATCGCCGAACTCCAGCTCTCCACAAGCATCCTCGTAGTGCACACCACCGCCACGGGCTGTGCCATCCACTGTGCGGTAGGGGAGGCGTACGGTGCCACGCGCGCCCGAGCTGCGAACCACGCGCACATCCACGGTGCCCATGCACTCGCTCACATGCAGCAGGCGGTCCTGGAAGGAGAAGATGCCCGCGTGGTCGTCGTCCAGGATGGTGACGGTGGCCAGCAGCGGCGCCACCAGCCGCCCCTTGGGCCTCCCACCGCCGTCGGGCTCGAACATGCCCTGAGCATCGCCCACGCGCAGGTTCAGCAGCCTCACGAAGAAGTGCTCGTCCTCCTCGAAGATGTCGTCGTCGATGATGCCGATACGCAGTTCCTTCTGCGTCTCCCCGGGCTTGAACACCAGCGTGCCCTCGCTGCAGACGAGAACCAGAGGGGGCCATCCCTATTATGTGCATATGTGTGTGCAGTGCCTGCTGAGACCAGAAGATCCCCCATAGCTGGAGGCACACACTTGTGTGCCTCTCTGCATGAATGTTGGGACTCCAATCCAGGTCTTTTGGAAGAGCAACCAGTGTTCTTAACCTTTGAGCTATTTCTCCAGTCCCGAGGATAGGCGTTATTGTCCTCAGCCCTCAGGTTTCCTTAGTATCTGCTGAAGTGGGAGTTTGGTGCAAAGCAAAGCCCCTCGGATTCGAGATCCTGTATTTGTAACTGCTCTAGGGGCTGTGGGCGGTGCTGGGTTGAGTAGCAGGGATTTAGGGACTTTGGAATAGACCTTGTCGTTCTTCTGAGTTTAGATAGATAGATTAGATAGATAGATAGATAGATAGATAGATAGATAGATAAAGTAAGTAAGTTGATCAGGGCTGGGTAAGATAGTCCAATGGGTAAAAGTGATTGCCATCAATCTTGATGACCTGAGCTTGATTCCTGAGATTCTCGAGGTGGAAGGAAAGTATTGACTCCACTTGTCCCCTGACCTTCATGCATGCACACACTAGGCATATATACAGTTACAAATAAATGTAATCTAGGGACTGGATCAGTGGCTAAGAGCACTGGCTAATTTTCCAAAGTACCAGAGTGTACACACACACACACACACACACAGATGCTCAAAGCTATTTATAACTCTAGTATTAGAGGGCCTGGTGCCCTCTTATGGCTTCTGTGGGTACCAAGCATACAGTGGTGTGCAGACCTATGTGTAAGGAAAACACCTGGATTAGAATCCCAACACTCACGCAGGGAGGCACACAGCTGTGTGTGTGCCTCCAGCTATGGGGGAATCTTCTCTCCCACACAAAGTAAAACAACAAAAATCTTTAAAAAATGAAACCTAAAAATCAAAGAAAAATAAAACAAACAAACAGAAGCTCATTAAACACTGAGCATGGTGGCGCAGCCACGCCCTAGTCCCTCCCAGAGAGGGGGGATTCTAAACAGGTGTTCTGTGGGTAAGCTACACCCCATGCTGACTCAAATGTTAGTGAATCTTGAACCCTGCAGATGAGGAGCTCAGTGCCTCCTTGGATTGGGGCTCTGGGACTGGAAGGTGGAAGCCACCACTACTGTGCTCAGTTTTATATAAAAAGTTGTTCAGGAAAATCCCAGTTCGGTGGGAGGGACATAGGGAACCCAGGGTCTGGTAGAAGTAAGAATAGAGGGATAGAGTGACGCGGCTCCTTGTTACTGCCATCCTTGCCTTGACAGACACTGTTCTTGGTGGCTCCTAGCCACATGAGCCAACAGGCTGTGAGCCTAACTCACCATAGAGCCAGCTGAATGGCCTGCAACCTCCGTGTCTCAGATGTACAAGGGAGCTAATAGCAGCAGATGCCCATTCGCTTGAGGAGGGGACTGAATTCATAAAGAAGGACTCAATGAAATTTCGCTGGGTGTGATGGCTCACAGCTGTAATCTTAGCACTTGGGAGGCAGAGGCAGGAGGATTACGAGTTTGACGCTTGCCTGGGCTATATAGTCAGAACAAAATAAAACAAAGTATCTAGTGATATTTACATATTTATGTTAGAATCCTAGAAGTCTACAAGCTGGGGTTGTGGCTGAGTTGGTAGAGGGCTTGCCTAGCAGCCACAACGTCCTGGATTTCAACCCCAGCAATGCATAAAACAGGTATAGTGGTGCACGCCTGTTATCCCAACACTCCAGAGAGGCAGGAGGATGAGAAGTTCAAGATCACCCTGTGCCAAAAGAAAGTTCTAGAGCAGTCTGGATGGCCAAAGATTTGATCTAAAAACAAACCTCTCAGAATTCTAAAGTAAGATATTTGAAATTCCAACTTAAGGGACAGCAGAACATGGGAGTAGCTGCACCTTTCTCAAACAATCCAACCGGACCCCGCCAGCAACAAAGGAGCAGGGACTTGCACCTGTAAAATGCACCATGGATCCAGGTTTCCTTCGTGGGCCTCCTGCAGGAAGTACACACAACTTGGACTCTGGTTTCAGAGGCAGAGATGTTTCTAGGACCCTAGCTTCAAATGCACTGGGGATGGGGCGGAGGCCAAGGGGATGGTTCAGTGGCAAAAGTGCTTCCTGTACAAGCATGAAGACCCGAGGTCAGCTCCTCAGAACCCACATAAATGCCAAGTGGACATGGTGGCCCCGGTTTAACTCCAGCCTCAGAGGGTGGAGACTCGATCCTTGGAGCAAGCTGGCTAGGAAGCCTAGCAATACCTACAAACTCTGAGGGATGGAAGAGCCTGCCTCAGGAAGTGGGTGGAAGAGAGATCAAGGATAGCTTCCATCATCACACACACCCTCACACATGTGTACCGACACACATTCGAACAGTCCTATACACACAAATGGACACACCACTCACCCACCCACGTGGAAGAGGAGAGATACCTGGACACAAAACTCATGGGAGGTCTCAGAAGCATCCAGAATGAAGGAAGTCATTGAGATGTGGCATGGAAGTGACAAATGTGCTCTTGGGTTCAATGGGCAGAGAGCGGGGGGGACGATATGCCGGGGGATGCCATGGGGACCCTGGAAGCTGTAAGCATCCTGGAGAGTCACCAGATTGACTTTGCTAAATTTCATTAATTAAAATAAAATAAAATAAAATAGCATGCCAGGCAGTAGCAAACACCTTTAATTCCAACACTTGGGAGGCAAAGGACAAGCAGATCTGCGTTTGAGGCCACCCTGGTCTGCAGAGTGAGTTCTAGGACAGTCAGGGCTATACAAACAAACAAACAACAAACAAACAAACAAACAAAGCCAGTACGATCCAGAAATAAAAGGCACAAATAACTTGTGAATGTTGAGGGGGAAATCTCAAAGGCAACTTTGCCTTCCCCATAATTGTGTCTGGTACATTTAGGAGGTAGGAAAAAATGATTACACATAATCAGCACCTCTTCCAGGCGGCCAGGAACTTGATAAAACTATAGACATTACAAAGGCCTGTCTGTGTGCCAGGAACTGCAGGGACTGGGGCAAGGTGGAAAGCAGTGCGGTGTTGTGTGGTGTTGCTCCATTACCACATGGCACACGATATAAATGTGTTTAAGCATCAGGGATGCCATTTCCTCTGAATAACAAAATATTCCAGCTGGGTAGTGGTGGCGCACGCCTTTAATCCCAGCCCTTGGGAGGCAGAGGCAGGCGGATTTCTGAGTTCGAGGCCAGCCTGGTCTCCAGAGTGAGTTCCAGGACAGCCAGGGCTACACAGAGAAACCCTGTCTTGAAAAACCAAAACAACAACAACAACAACAACATCAACAACAACAACAGCACAAACAAACAAAACCCCAAAATATTCCATAGTGGAGTTTGGGTGGTTATACCCTGCCTAGAATCCCCAGTAAGGGGCTTGGGACATGGCTCGGGGAAGTGAAGGAATGAATGATGACTGGATCATGAATGAATGAATGAATGAATGAATAATGAATGAATGAATGCATTCATTCATGGATGCTACAGATCTGCATATAGAAGAGAGCGGAGACTCTTAAGGAAGTCCTGAGGTCAGCTCAAGGAAAGCACTATGCCTCCCTTCCTCTCATGTGATCTGCCCAGGACCCACCTGAACCTAGACTCACCTATGTTCAGGACCAATCTGGACACTGGTCCACCTACCTACACTAAGACTTACCTGGACCTGGGACACACTTGTAGTTGGGACCTATGTGGGCCTGAGAGCCTCCTGAACCAGGACCCATCTGTACTTGGGACCAACCTGGACCTAAGAGCCACCAAATCGGGAACCACCTGGATCTTGGTCCTACTCATAGTTGGGACCCACGTGAACCTGAGAGTAACCTGGACCAGGACGCACCTGTACTCATAATCGGAGCCTGCCTTTGCAGAGCCATCCTCCGTGCGGTAGTCCACGTAGAAGGTGCTGTTGCCCTCACCTCCCTGGCAAGCCACCGACAGCAGCACTGACCCGCAGTTCTCCAGGCAGTGGTAGAGGCTGGGCTCGAAGAAGATGCGACTGGCACCGTCATCCTCGTCATCCGTGGCGCCATCGTTGGCCCCCGGCCTGCGGGCAGCATCCGCAGCGTGTCGGCGCAGCACGTTGCCCGCACCTGTCATTAGCCGCGTGGCCTGGATGCGGTAGAAAGCGCGGCTCTTCTGCTGGTGCAGCAGTGCGTAGTACTTGGCGATGCCCACCAGCTGCTCCAGGTCCTTATCCGGGTGCTTCTGCTTCAAGTCCTTAAGAATCTGGATGACCTCGCGCCGGCTGGCATCTAGCTCACGCGCCTCAGCAGGACCCGTGCCCAAGGCGCCCAGCTCGCCTGGGACCTCGGTGCCCACGAATGTGCCATCCAGCTCGATGCTCTTGGGCGGGTCTCCCTCTGCCCCGATGATGATTCCACTGCGAGGGTCGGTGCGGTAGCGCTTGTACACGTACTTGTAGAAGAGCAGCCGCTTGTCCGCCATCCAGGCGAACACCACACAAACCGGGAAGAAGACCAACGTGAGCAGTGCCTCCCACACCTAAGGGCAGCAGACTGTGAGTGCCCGTCACACTGCTCACTTGCCCATCTCTGCTCACTTCTGCTTCTCTTATGCTTATGTTTCTCCACACACATACTCCTCTATCACATCCATCCATGTGTCCACCCACCTATCCACCCATCCATCCAACACCCACATTCACTCACCTATCCAACCATCTCTATTTGTGTCCACCCACCCACCCATCCATGTGTCCATCCACATATCCACCCACCTATCCATCCATCCCATCTATCCATGCATATACCCACTCACCCATCCACCATCCATCTATGCTCCATTCATCCATGACTCATGTACCTATCCACATATCCCATTCATCTGAGTCCATCCATCCATCCATCCATCCATCCATCCATCCATGTGCCCACTTACCTATTTATGCATGCATGCATGCATCCATCCATGTGTCACCCACACTTCCACTATTCATCAACCCCAACTGTGCTAGCTAGTTTTATATCAACTTGACACAATCTAGTATTCGTTGGAAAGAGAAAATCTCAATTGAGAAGATACCCCCAGCCAATTTTTTCATGCATTTTCCTTCTCTCCTTCTTTCTTTCTTCCTTTCTTTTTCTTTCTTCCATTTTTTTTTGTTTTGTTTTGTTTTTCGAGACAAGGTTTCTCTGTGTAGCCCTGGATGTCCTGGACTCACTCTGTAGACCAGGCCGCCCAGCTTCATGCATTTTCTTAATCAGTAATTAATTTGAGATGACCTAGCCCATTATGGGTGCTACCTCTGGGTAGGTGGTCCTGAGTGTATAGGAAAACAAATCGAGCAAGCCAGGGAAAGCACCACTCCTCTACACCCTCTGCATTAGCTCCTGCCTTGAGTTCCTCCCCTGACTTCCTTTGAGGATAGACTGACTTGGAAGTGTAAGTGTGAAAGTTTAAACAATAATGCCCCTCCCCGCCCCCCCCCCAGGCTCATAGGTTTGAATATTTGGTCCTCACTTAGTGGAACTGGGTAAGATAGAAGATGTGTCCTTGTTAGAGTATTTGTGGCCTCACTGGAGAAGGTGTGCCACTGGGTATGGGTTCTGAGATTTCAAAACTTATGCCAGGCCCAGTCTCTCTCTCTCTCTCTCTCTCTCTCTCTCTCTCTCTCTCTCTCTCTCCCTCCCTCCCTCCTTTGGATCAGGATATAAATCTCTCAGCTACTGCTACAGCCACAGCACCATGTCTATCTGCTTCCTTTCATGATGATAATGGAATAACCCTCTGAAACTATAAGCAAACTCTCAATTAAATGCTTTCTTTTATAAGAGTTGCTTTGGTCAAAGTGTCTCTTCATAGCAATAGAATAGTAACTAAGAAGTAACTAAGACAGTAGATTAAGTCATGCTTTCTTCCCCCAAGTTGCTTTTAGCCATGGTGTTTTATCACAGTAATAGAAACCCTAACTAACAGACCGTCCATTGTCTGTCTTCCACCCACCCACCCACCCATCCATCCATCGTATCCCATCCATGCATCCATGAATATAAGCATGCATCCATATATCCAACCTCCCATCCATCCATCCATCCATCCATCCATCCATCCATCCATCCATCCTTCCTTCCTTCCTTCCATCCACCCACCCACCCACGCACCCACCCACCCATCCATCCATCCATCCATCTAGCCAGACACCCACCCATCCTCCAACTCATCCATCCTCCCTCTACCCAACATCCATCACTTACCTATCCCTGTTTCAACTCACATCTCCATCTACCTATGTATCCTTCCTTTGTTGACACATCCACTTGTCTACCATCACAAGCATGTACACAGCCATCCATTGTTTTCCCATTCACCCACTCATGCATTCTTTTGTGTCCCTATTATTTATCCCTCCTCTCTCCTCCATCCTTCCTTTACCCTCTCCTTTCCCCATCTCATGCCCGCTTTAATGGCCTAACTCTTCATCTCTGCCTCTCTGACTGTCTCTTCTCTCTGGCCCCCTACCCTAGCTGGTGTTTTTAATCTTCCCTCTCTTCTCCGTCCACTTGTTCCTGTTACCTAGGTTCCCTTGTCTCTATGTCCTTTCTTTCTTTCTTTCTTTCTTTCTTTCTTTCTTTCTTTCTTTCTTTCTTTCTTTCTTTTTAAATCTTTTTGTAGAACCCAGCTCTCTCCCTTGAAGCGTCTTCAAAGTTTTTCTCCTCTGCCCTCTCAGTCAGTGTGCCTCTTCAAACGGCATGTGCTCTTTGCCCATCTCACTCCTGGCCTTCTTATCCATCTACCCACTGAGTGCTACATCTTACTGCATACATGCTAGACACTGAGACATTCTTAACCTCCACCAAGTGACAGATGTCCCCACTTGTGGTTCTAGCTTATTAGGGTCAGAGCTTGCATCTCTTCCTGTGCTGCCCCCTCCATTTCTTTCCCCCCTCTTCACCTTCAACACATGTTCTCTGATTACTACAATCCCTCTGTCTTTCCATGCTACCACTGGTGACCACAGCTCCAGCCAGCCTCTCCTTCCTCAGAGTCTGAATGGCTCTCATGGGCAAGACTGCCTCTAAAAGTTCATTTCCGGGAGCTCTAGCTCTGCGGCAATCATTTATTGTTCATTCCTTAGAGGCTGTACCACGTCAGGTAGCTCCGAGGAAACCCAGCGCTCTTGTGGTTAGTAAATGAGGGCCACCTCTAAGTTGGATCTGACATGCATGTCCCTAGCACAGAGCACTGCCAGCTCCTGGCACATGAGAAACACCCAAGAGGTGAAATGATCTTGCACAATTTGGTGACTGTAGCAACTTGGGAGGCTGAAGCAAAAGGATAGCATGTTCTAGGCTAGCCTGGAAAACTTGGTGAAATCTTTTCTCAAAAAGCTCGGGGCTGGGGTGGGGGTGGGGCAGCTGGAGAGATGGCTCAGCGGTTAAGAGCACTGACTGCTCTTCCAGAGCTCCTGAATTCAATTCCCAGCAGTCACATGGTGGCTCACAACCATCTGTAATGAGATCCGATGCCCTCTTCTGGTGTGTCTGAAGACAGGCTACAGTGTACTCATATACATAAAATAAATAAATCTTAAAAAAAAAAATGCTCAGTGGGTAAAGGCACATGCTGCCAAGACTGACACCTGGAGGTTGATTCCCAGGACCCACAGAGTAGAGGGAGAAAATTGATTCTACCCGGGTACCCATGTACCCCCTACACAAATATCAAGCTTTACTTGTGTAAGGGGTTTAGTCAGGTGTGGTGGTGCATGCCTTTAGTTCTGGGGAGACAGAGACAGGTTGATCTCTACA
This sequence comes from Montemys delectorum, assembly GCA_019843815.1. Classification (NCBI taxonomy): domain Eukaryota; kingdom Metazoa; phylum Chordata; class Mammalia; order Rodentia; family Muridae; genus Montemys; species Montemys delectorum. The sequence goes on from JADRCD010211000.1 coordinate 16,213, forward strand.
AGTTCAAGACAGGCCAGGACTACAAAGGCCTTGCAAGGCCTTGTCTCAAAAATGTTTTTATATATATTTTTTCTTTTTCAGGTTTTAAGAAAGAAATGGATGGAGCTGGGATGACAGCTCAGTGGTTAAGAGCACTGGCTGTTCTTCCAGGGGACCCAGGAGATCGAGTTGCCAGCACTCACATGGAGGTTTGCAACTATCCAGAACCCCAGCTCCAGGGATCCAGCATTCTCTTCTAGTCTTTGCAGGCAGCAGGCATACATGGTGCACAAACATGCAGTAAAACACTCATACACATAAAAATAAATAAATCTCCCCCAAAATGGCTTCATGGTAGAATGCTTGCCTAGAATCTACCATTGAAGGACTGGGACCATGGCTCAGCATCACCTGCCTAGCATGTGAAGGTCCTGGCTTCAATTTCCAATATGAAAAACAAAACAAAGCAAACAATAAAAAACTGTTTGGGCAGTGGTGGCGCACGTCTTCAATCCTAGCACTTGGGAGGCAGAGGCAGGTGGGTTTCTGAGTTCGAGGCCAGCCTGGTCTACAGAGTGAGTTCCAGGACAGCCAGGGCTACACAGAGAAACCCTGTCTTGAAAAACAAAACAG
>JADRCD010211003.1:1294-20379 GCA_019843815.1 Montemys delectorum
GAAGAGGAAGAGGAAGAGGAAGAGGAAGAGGAAGAGGAAGAGGAAGAAGAAAAAAAAGAATAGTGTGTGTGTGTGTGTGTGTGCGCGCTCACATGTGTGTGCATGTTCATGTTCATGTGTGTGTGTGTTTGTATAAGACAGAAGCTAACTCTGGTTTCTTCCTCTATGACTAGTTATCTGGTTCATTTTTGTTTGTTTGTTTAAGACAGACATTCTCACTGAATTGAAAGCACATTGATCTGTCTAAAATGTTTGGCCAATACACTCTTATCTCCAGCTCTTCCTTGACAAGTCAGAGGTCTGAATTCAGGTCCTCAGGCTTACATAGCAGGTCTATACTGACTTAGTAATCTCCCCAGTCCTCAATTCTTTCACATTTGTACATTTGTATGTATTTTGTAAGGTAAGGGGCAGATAGGTGCCATTTTTTCCTTCACATTTTATACTTTTTATCTGGCTTTTTCTCTTCCCAATGTACATTTTTATTATGTGTTGTGAAATAGAACAGTCCACTTCACCTTGATCTGTCTGCTAATAGTGTGTCATTCAGTTTTGTGTTTGTCTTTTGCACACATAGAATGTGTCTTAGCAGCATGAATTTAGAGGAGAGAATGATCTGCAGATAATAAAAGGAAAATATCACCAGCATTTTATTCAAATAGAGTACAAACTGTTAACTTTATCCAGTTATATGACAGTTTGCTCAGAGACCAGCTGCTTTTATCAGTTAATTATACATCATTTATTATTTGAATTTGAAAACACAATTATAAACTGCAATTTGATCCAAGACACTATGAATGGTTCCTGAATTGTGTTTTAAGGGAAATATCAATGCTAAGACATTTGATGGGGGTCATCCAAAGGCTACACATTTTGGCATGGTCTGAAACATCAGGATATTTCTAGGGGGTTTAGATCATCTTGAATGACTTTATAGAGTTTGTTGATCCAGGATTCAATGAACTATTATCTGTAATATGATATTTATATACTTTAAATAAAACCAAATAAAATACATCGGCAAGACTAGATTCTACTATTTTACTTTTAGACATTGATTTACTTTAGACAGAATATTAGAAGGTAAGTTACTACTGAGTCATGACTAAAAATGGTAAACACTCAAAACATAGGTATTATCAAGTGTTGGCAATGATGCATATCTACGGGAACTCTCATGTATATAGATGCATAGCAATACTGTAAGAAACTATTAGGAGTATACATCACAAATATATTATGTATAGCACTCTATTCAGGGTATACACCCGAAGAAACTTGCATTGTGTTTTTACCAGAAGACACTAGAGTGTTAGACAAAGTATTTGTAACCAAAAAATGGGAAAGATAATTTATATGTTCCATGCAGAATAGAAAACTCCTTAATCATGATAATGAATTAATTGAGAATAGCAAATCAACAAATTTCATAAGCATTGCCTTGAGGAAATAAGACTACAACAAATATATAGGGTAAGATGCTGTTTCTGTGCAATAGCAAGCAGATTTCATCCATAGGAATCAAACCAGAAGAAAGCACAAGAATTAATAATTTGAAAGAGTAGAGAGGGATCTTATCCTGTAAATGTAGCACTTTGTATCTTGAAGTGAGTAATAGATACACTGTGGGTTGATGTTCTACCTCACCGTGCTTCTATCAAATGTTTCCTGGCTTTCTTTTCTTTTTTATAAAATATAACAGAGGATGCCATAAAAATATATCCAACTGTAATTCACAGTTTGTTTCCATTTTTTTAATTTCATTTCATGTCTGTGAATGTTTTACCTGCATGAATATTTCTGCATGAAATGTGTATCTGGTACCCTCAAATGCAAGAAGGGAGCGCTGGATCTCCAGGAATTGGAGTTAGAAGTGGTTGTTAGATGCCAAGTGAGTGCTTGGGACTGTACTCTGGTTCTGTAGAAGAGGGCTAGTATGCTCAACAGCTGAGCTATCTCTCTACCAGCCTCTGGAATATATGTTTTAACTTCAGTGAAAAAAAATTATTTCGATGAGAGAAAATAAAAACTATACATTAACTTTGTTTTAGACATAGAAGAGCCTGTGAAAACCTTAAGGATTTGTTATATAAGCCAGGAAACTTTGAGATGTGCAGAATACAAAAAGGACAAACTTAGGAAATGTAAATTCTCAAACAAAAAAAAAAGAAATACTGAATGAGATCCAGTCTTAGTTGCATTATTGAAATCTACAATTTTGTTAAGTGAAGACAGATTGTATTGTATGAGGGTAGTGGGAAAGGCCCAAAATTAAAATGTGATTCTCATTTTTAGGTTCCTCTTCCTGCAGCAGGCATGACTTCCAATGAGATCTGCATCAGCATTTCCATGTTCATGATGAGTTGTTGTCCTTCTCTATTTCTTTTAACCATCTAATATCAACAGCCAAGAAAAATCAAGAACCAACTTTGTCACTATTATATATAACAAAATATAGTGTGTTCTTGATTATTTTATAGTGCACTTCTTTCATTATCTTGAAGACATCAAAACAAACAAATCAACCCCTTTTCAGAACCCCTGCTGGAAATCAGACCTTTGGATTGTCCTCCTATCACACTCTGCTCTACCACACTACCATAGGGACATATGCTACTTTGTTTTATGCAGCCTCTGTGAAGCACTGTTATGTAGAGCACAGGACAATGCTTCTCCAGCTAAGGGTGAGCCAATGGCCTAGAGTCCCGTAGTGGGAGAATGTGTCTTATAGCGTGGTTGTGTGATCTGACATAATCTTCTGAAGCTATTCGGTTGGCTCTTTGCCAGCAGGTAGATGCAAGGAGAGAAGCCTGGACCTGCTGGGTCTCTCCAGGGCTGAGAGGGCTCTCCAGGGGGAGACCCGAAAAGAACCACACCAGGTAGGGAGTCTTGTCAAAGCAGGAACTCGCTTTTATGTGGCAGCAATTTGCTTATGTAGACAGAACATGGAGGTAGGGATAGAAGTATGGAGTGAGATGATATTTGGGGTGGTGTGAGATGACAAAGGGGAATCTGAATGAGACAGTCTCATTCAGATAGGAAGGTTGTGCTGAGTCATTCTCAAGCAGAAGCTAATGAGAGGTCTTGAAAATAGAGCCAGGCTTGGGTTTGTCCTGAAGGACCAAACCAAGGCCAAATAGAGCCCAACATTACTCTAGAGGGATGTCCACTTGTGCACAAAATGCTGTAGTGTTTGGTTCTATTTCTTTGACTATTGCATAGACCAATATGGCAATGAGCTGATTGTTTGGGCTTTTGTTGTTGTTATTGTTGTTGTTTTTGTTGTTTTGTTTTGTAAAAGGGGTCTTTTGTGTAACTGCAGTAGACTTAATTTCATAATGTAACCAACGCTGAACTCAAACTTACTGCACTACTCCTGCACCAGGCTCCTGAGTGCTGGTGTTATAAGCAGACACCAACAGAATTCAGTTTACTATTGAACATTTTAATTCTCAGGAAATCAAGACAGTCAGGTCCCAGACTGTACTGGCATTTCTTCCACCAAAGCTACACTGTATTTTCTAATTTCTGTAAGATCTCAAGCAATTATTTAAAACTCTTTTTAAAAGAAATATCCATTTCTAAGGGAATGCTCATTAGAGTAGAAAATAGAGTTTTCCAGGTCCCATCTTTCAGTGTGAATCCAGAAAAAAAAAAAAGGAATTACTATTTTAAGCATGGTACCTATAAGTGAAAAGACTTTGTAAAGTTAACTAACAGATAATATAGTCTTGATTCTATTCATGAACATGAGAAACAATGACAGATTTCAAGGTCTAGGTACTGCCATCCTTTCGTGAAAATGGAGGAAGGGGGTTAAGAGACCTATGCAATACAAATTTCCTCAAGCCAAGCACTGCTCCCAAACACTGAAAAGACAGGATGACAAATGAAATCTTCAGTTGTAAAAAAGGAATTTTCATTGTTTCTCATTATTACTATTTTTGTGTATGTATTTTCAAGTGGAAAATCATTCTCATGAATGTTTTCAATCACTCCGAAGAAAAAGATGTTTAGCAAGGATTGCTCACTCCTTGGAAGCTGTGAAACTCTGTGTGCACTCTCAAAACATCTGTAACCCCCAGTGGAGCTTTGGCTCTTGCTTCTATACTTGCCTTCCAGGAAAAACACAAGAGAGTGGCCATTTCCCATCCAAGCAGTGGTGGAAAGCTATAATCTTGGGAAGAAATGAGTAAACATATTGCAGGATAGCAGCAGGAAAGAGGAGACACAATTGTCTGATTGTTTCCATAGAAAACACAAGCAGTTAGTTGACTGTGCTCTTCAAGGCTTGGGTTTATCCCTCCTCTTTCGCCAGGTCCTTCTTCTGTTACTGTCTTTTCTCAGTACTAAAGAACACCTGTCTGAAGAAAACACACACAAAGTGTTCCAAACCAGTCTTGATTTGAAGTAGACTGCAAAAGATGGAGAGTCCTCCCATACTATGGTCACTATTGTTTAAAAATAGCCAACTTACCAAAGCAAGCTACATATTCAGTATGCTCTCCATCAAAATTCCAAAGCAATTCAAATAGAGTCTTTAGAACATGATGTGCCACTGTGTTCATAAGCACATACCAATTGTGGTTGCTCTCAGAAGATGTGTACAAGATCAAACAAGTAAACATTCTAACATGGAAATGATAGACTCTCAAGTGCTCCTATCACTAACTGAAGAGCTATTAACAGTTTCTGGCTTCTGGCAGCAAGAGGCTTAGTTTTCTTTAAGAATGAAGAACCTGGTTGATTTGCCATGCACCTGTGAATGCTCACATACAGATATATCCGGATCAAACAAATTGGACTGGGTAATTATTTAAAAACAAAGGAAAGAAGTTGAAATTAGGAAAGAATTGGGAGATGGGTACTAGATCTGAGAGGAGTTATGAGGAAATAAATATAATCAAAGTATATTATATGTATTTGTGATATTATCAAGGATTAATAAAATATATTTAAGAAAAATTGATAACGTCTGATACTTGGGAGCAAACTGAAATCACAGCACCAGTTTAATGATAAGAGTCTACTACCTTGTAACAAAAGTCCAACAAATAAAATGATTAAAATGGCTAATGCCAGCAGAGATCATATATTTCACTTACCCTTCCATATTCTACTTAAACTAATATCTGATGTTGATTTCATGCTACAATTTTATATACTATTCACCAAACTTTTTTATGCTTCAGAGTGTCCAAATCCTGTAATTGTTTGATACACAGCACTAGAATAAAGAGCTATCAACAATTCAGATTGACTAGATGCTACTATGTGAAATTATTAAAAGGGAGATAACTTAAATTGTATTAGGAATGTGTGTTTTCATAAGTTCTGAATCTATAATGAAGGACATATTCCACACAAAACGTTGAATTTGGTGAAAAGAAAGAAAGCTGAATTTTGGTCCACGTTTGGTAAAGAAATTGTCTTCAGTCATCAGATTGATTGAAACGGGAAACTGGTTGGACAAGAAGCATTTATTTTGCCTACCCGTGGCTTTGCGACTAATTCTTTTGTCTTCTTTTCTTTAGGCAATTGCTTTACAACAGTGCTTCTCAAGAAAACTAAAATTGCCATATCACAGAGGATTAATGCATTCATTGAGAGAGTCACTGTGACTAACATGCAGATACACACACACACACACACACACACACACAAACACACAGACAAAATATACACATTCAAGCATGCCCTCCTATAAACATTCACACATACATACACAAGCTCACCCACACTCTCTCAACATTCCTGTATGTGTATATATTCACGCACATACACATACTCTCCCACTCATATACATTTTCACATGCACACACTTATACCCACTCTCTCATACACATATTTACTTACACACACATTCAAACTCTCCTATTCATACACACACACACACACACACACACACACACGCACGCACACTTACTTTCTCCCTCTTACACATACTCACAAGCACTTACACCCACCTCACTTAAAACATGGGTACACACTCCCTACACACACTCACAAAGGTACATATACTCTCATACTCAGACTCATGCACATTCTTACAAGCACACTCATATACACACTATCACACTCCTATATACTTATATACACACACACTCTCATATACACACACCCTTTTCTCACACATATTCATACACATCCTGTCACAGGCACACTCTCGTATATACACGTATCACACACACACACACACATGTACACACACACACACACACACACACACACACACACACACACACACTCAGTCTCAGACTCCAACAAAACACATGTGCTGTGCTCTAACAGTCTCTCTACTTTATAACAGAAGGAGATAAAAAGATGCCCTTGAACTACCTTCCCTGAATAACCATCAGATAAGGTCTAGAAAGAAGCCTTTGAGATGGATTCTATTTTTTATCCAATGGTTTTACTCTTTTTTACAACAGCATCCAACTGAGCATAAAGAACTTAATGGATAAATGTTCAGCCAGAGTCACCTGGAGCCAGCAATATGCAGCCAGATGAAAAGCAGATTTTTTTTACAAAAGGATGTTTTTAGTCTTTATGACAACCATCTGGTTTGGGAGATGCTGTGGATAGTCAGGGATTTCAAAGCACTCCTCATACAAACCATATGGTTTCTGTCTCTTTGCCGTACATCAGTAGTCCTCCAAATATGTGAACTTGTAGCTCCTTTACACTTTCAGAGGTTTTACTAATGTGGCTTTTACCTATCAATGTGCTTCTGAGTTAGAACCCAAAACCAAATTTAAAGAACGTTTGCTTAATATTTAAATTTTCATATTAAATTTGAAGATTTTTGAAATAGCAATAATAAAATGACTGCTATAATATGACTATCCTTCTAATTAAGTAATAATCTAAGTCACGTTATTAATAGGAATGATTCTCCTTTTATTTTGGCAAATTTCTTGCTTAATAGAAAGTAGCTTCAGAGTTTGAAGGTCTGCTTAAGTATTCAATCTATACAATGACTTATTTTTGTTTAAATTTACAAAGAGAATCCTGATACCTAAAATATGTCTTTTGAAACATGAAACTCAGTTTACCACCTAACTCCTCCAGGCAAGGATATGCCCTGCACTAAAGCCAACAGTCAGTCATTTCCAGGAGAGTAGCTGTGACACAAAAGCTAAAGTTGTACCAAGAGCTGCGTGGGTGCTGCACAGCCTCCTCTACGAAAATCTTTCACCCTTGACTGTGTGCTCGCCTTCTTTGGCTATACACAAAATATCTACGCATCATCTTGCATAAATTGGAATGCCATATTATCAAAGTCATTAGAAAAGTTGTTGTACAAAACCAAGAGCAATACAGAAATATTTGCTTTGGAAGGCAGAGCGATTACTGTAGAATGCAAGAAGAAACCAGCATGGCTGTCATATCTCTTCTGCTGCTATAACAGCCAGTTCTGTTAGGGTACTGGACTTGTGGGAGTGATCAGAGCACACATGAGCACACAGGTATAGGGGTTTCTATATCTGAAGTGTGACTATTTCAGTTTTTACTTTAAAGAACTAAGAGTGTCACTTTCAATGGGTTTTGTTGAAGGGGCAGTCTGACTTCCTGAATTTTTTAAAAATAAATGTCTCCCAAATACTAGCAACCACACCTAGTTCTTCTTCTCCTCCCATTTCTCTTCTGTGTCCTTTTCCACCAGCTCTCTTCCTTCCACCCCACTTCCTATTTATTCTGTCTAGCTTCCTTAAGCCCCTTGCTCATTTGATGCTTTCCCTTGTATGTTGTGGTATCTGTCTTTCTCAATGCATAGCCTATGGGATGACTGACTTCATTCAGAGTGCTGAGGAAAGTGTTGGGATGCCATATTATCAAAGTCATTATAAAAGTTACTGCAGATCTACCTATTAAATGCAAATATTCTATGATTGATGCACATCTACAAATGAAGAATAAGATTAACATAAATGCCTTGGGAATGGAAGAGTCACACAATTTTAAGGTATTTGAACTTACATTTAGGACATGATGCAAACACAGCAAACAAGTATGACTTCATAGACTGGCACATACATATTTCATTGATATGCACACATAATTAATGCCAACTATCAATCACAAGAAAATGTAAACGTAAGTGACACAGAGCAATGTTTTAAAATTTTGATATGGGTACATGGTGGGCTAACCAAATGGTTTAGTCTTTGGTTCATAGTACTAGAACGGCAGTGTTTAAGATAGATAGATTAGAGACATTTTCCAAGAAAAATCATTTCATACATGAGAAGATAAAGGCTTCAGAAAATGAACAAACAAAACCAAGAGTAATATCAAGTGTTTGATTTGGAAGGTTCACCAATTCCTGTAGAATGCAAGAAGAAAACATTATGACTGTAATATCTCTTCTGCTGATATAATGGCCAGCTCTGTTAGAGTACTGAACTTATGGGACTGATCAGTACATGCCATCCACATGGGGACAAAGCTACAGGGGTTTCCTTTCAGTAAAAAATCAAAAGATGCAGTAACACAATCACTAGTCACAGAGCACAGGTCTCTCCTTGCCCCTTGAAGGCAAATGCTTGGAAACCCCATCTTACTCAGCTACATCTTCATTTTGTTTTCCAGGGACTATGAGGAATATTCTGTCCTTGACAAAAACTCCTGAAAATAACCCCAACAATAATTTTAAGATGTGAAGTTTCATACTTCAGGCACTTTACTCATGCTTGTTGTTAGCCTGATGTGATATCTAATCGGACCAAGAGTCCTGATTAGCATAACCACTCACAGCTTGTCTTCTGAGCACTGTCAGCTTCAGAGTAATTGTAGCAGCTATTTTTAAAGAGCTATAATTAAAAATAGTTTTGCAATAGGACTCCTGATTGTCCTAATGTACTTCCCTCTTAAGACATCCATCAATGGTACTGTTTACATGTCAAGTATAGCGTGTTCACCATGTTAGAATCAGAAATATCTAATATTACTATTTGGCAGGGATTATTATTAATGTGTATTAATTTTTAATGAGCATTAATGTGAACCACAGAGATCTGCAAAGGAGGGTCAACGAGTTTAAAGTTCACATGATCTACACAGTGTGAGACAGGGGTCAGAGAGACCAAAGTGAAATTATCTTCAAATTTCTCTCATTCCCACAATTATGTATACCCTTCTGTTTATAGCTAAGCATTTGAGCAAATGAAAAGAATGTTTAAATCTCAAGAATAAAATATACACATTTTGACATGGCTTTCTCATAAGTGCTATTACTTATGTTTATATTTATTCTGTGGGATAAGTCAACATTGTTGGTCATAAGAACAGATTGTTTTCCATCTCTGGTACTGTGGGGAATTATATTAGCTTGGCCTATTTCTCTTAGTACATGTAGTAGACATTAATGTACATATGCTATAAAAAGAAGAAAGGTCTATGTGACTCTAGTTATTAATAGGATACAGAATAACTGTGACTGAAGTTTGACCCATGACCAGTGTGACAGGAAGAGTGAGACATGATGGAGACCCCACTGTCAGAGAGAAATAATGATCAATATTCCTGCTTCAGGGTTCACCAACCCCTTCCTGGCTCCCTGTCATTTCCACAACCTTGTAACGGAGTTTCTGTACTGTTAGGCTTTCACTGCATATCTCTAACAAAATGCCTGTTTATGTCAGTTATGTAGTTCAGGATTTAAGACTTGTTCCACAAGAGAGGAGTCATGCCTGGTTCAAGGAGCCTAGCTAACTTCTCAAAGCTAATGAAGTCGTGGATATTGAAGGAGAAGCTACAACCACTGCTTTACTAAACTAGAATAATCCCTAACAGCAATCTAAACCTATCTTATATCCACAGATAAGTGGACTCTTCAACCGTCATCAGGAAAAATCCTCTTTGCAACAGACAGATCATTACATAAAACCACAACCAATCTAAATGCAGAATTATAAGCCCAGTCCTAATAGACACACATACAAAACACTCTTCTATCCAAGAATCAAAGAATATTGCTGAAGAATGGACCAAAAGCTTCTAATAGATGAAAAGATCAGTTAGTTTATTGTGAGATTGTGTTTCCTGATAATGTCAGAAGCTATGTCCATAAAGTCTTATCAGTATAACTGTCCAAACAGGAACTAAAAAAGGACTACACCAATAGACTTGCCAAACTAGACAGTCAGTATTCTTAAATGTGACTAAGCAATGAAGAGTCGATTTTCTGGCCGTTCACTCCAGTCTAGCAGAAAGGAAGTTCTTTTAAAATGACTCTTCTATTAACAAAGGATAAATCAGCTAATCATTCAACCACACATCTATGTGAATCAGAGAATTTCCAACTTTCCTTTCTGCTGTTATAACACATCATGACCAAAGAAATGGCTTAGAGGAGAAAGGGTTTATTTTAGCTCACAATTCCAGGTTGCAGCACATCATATCAGAGAAGTCAAGGCAGCAATTACTTAAAACAGCTGGTGACATCACATCCACAGAGAGAAGGAGTGTCAATGTTTAACACTCAGTACAGTTTTCTGCTCTTTTCTCCAGTTCAAAATTGGAGAATTGTATAGCCCACAGTAAATTGGGTCTTCTTCCCACAGAATTAATGTGATTAAGACAATTACCCACAAACATGCTCAGTGGCCAACCTGAGTTAAGTTATCAATACTCCCTTTCCATGCAATTCTAGGTTATGTCAAATTGAAAGTAAAAACCAATCCTCAAAATGTAGAAAGGTTCCTAGTCAGATAATCTTAAAGTTTGAGCAGGGTAGGTGTAGTCTAGCCACTACTGAAAGGAGAGAACTCTGTTTAGAAGCAATGTATGGAAAAACAGGTCAACAACGAGAAGGGGACACATTCTACAAAGTAAGGAATATACCAAGAATTTACAGTGGTGAATAACACATGCTAGGAACACATGACACTGCTGATAGGCAGGAAATAAATTGAAGCATAGTTGTGCAGGGAATTGAATTCTGCTAATAGATAAACATAATAGAGTTATAAGGAAGAGCCAGACAGTCTTGTACATTGATTCTGAGCTTGGAAAACACCATAAAGATGATCCAACTGAGCCTTCCTAGATGTCTATGTTATGTAAAAAAATGCTAATTAAAGATTGTAATATATTCCACTTGTAAAACAGCAGAGAAATTTTAATACAACAGATATTATTACCATATTTCTCTTCAATCTTTCTGTAATAGACTTTTAGTTCAATAATTAAAACATTAATTTTAACAGTAACTTTCTAAAAAAAAAAAAAAACCTTCCTTTTATTACTCCTACAATGGTAACCCAAGACAGCTGGGGATAGCTAGTGGCTTGAATGGAAGACTTAATTATATATTCTCTTTTACCCTAAAGATTCAGACTGATGTGATTTGTTTCATAACAACTACTAATTCCCTGGTGGGCCAGTTTCTCAAGGACTTAAATTTAACACACGATCAGAAGACCACGACATGTCTTTTGCATGAAAAAAGACACTTATTCTCTTTGTTTTTTAACAGACTGTGTATATCCAGTAATTAAACAAACTAATTAAGGAGCTAGAAGTTTGTGTCAGTCCCTTAGATTTCCATGTTGAACATGTATGTATGGATTCATTATATTTTCATCATTTTTACACTTAATTGTAAATGGTAATAAACTGATTATCATCTGGAATTGTAGTCCAGACCCAAGTCTCAATACTCAAAAGAGAGGAGTTTGAGGTCAGCTTGTGCTACTCAATGCAATTCTATAAGTATGAAAAACTAAAACAAAACTAAAACAAAAACAAAACAAAAAACATTAGGAGGAAGAAAATAGTAGAAGGGAATAAAGAATGAATTAATGAATGAATGAGTGAATGAAAACAGAAAAGGGAATGGATGAGAGAAAGGAAAAGGAAAGAGAAAGAAAAATAGTTCCATTGTTTTAAACTTTATTTGTGTGTGTGTGTTTGTGTGTGCGTGTGCGTGTGCGTGCGTGCGTGCGTGTGTGTGTGTGTGTGTGTGTGTGTGTGTGTGTGTGTAGGATCATGCACATGACTCTGGGTCTGAAGACAACTTCAAAGAGTCAACTAACTCTCTTCTTCCACCAAGTGGGTGCAGGGAAATAAACTTGGTTCTTCAGGCTTCGCAGCAAATACCTATACCTGTTATGCTATATGGCAGATGCAAGGGGTTTCTGTTTACAAATGAATCTTCTTTAATATTTTTGTAAGTATGATACTCCTGGAGAAAGTACTTCAAGGATTTATCATGTCTCTGATTTATGAAGTCCCATCTCCTTACTTTATATTACGTGGATGAAAGGCTTTCTTGTGAGAAAGAATAACAAGTATATCAGATATCGTGCAGATTTTTCCCAGACTACGGTGGAAGCCTCCAAGAGGACAGAGGCACTAGCTTTTAGGAACATTCTGTGTGGAAGGTGTTAATTCTGCTTCATGGTCACTGAGTCTGCAAAAGAAAATACTGAGATTTGCTGAAGGTTGTGGCTGACATAACATCAAAGAAATTGCATGGGAATGAGGATATTTTAATTTCATTTATTTCAGTGTTCTCTCAGGGTTTGGGGTGTTATTCTAAAATGATTAACCCAAGATGATGATGATGATGATGATGATGATGATGATGATGATGATGATGATGACGATGATGATAATTTTATTGTTATTATTATTGCAAAAGAGAAAATATCCTATCCAACAGAACATTGGGGATCTTATACAAACAATGTTCTTATTCTCTATGGTAAGAAGTAGGCTAAGTTCACAATTTTTAAACAACCTTGTTACTAAGATTTCATGTAATGTAATACTATGTTCTTCAATTTCTCCATAGCTTTAGGGTAAAACAGGAGCTTTGTAGCTCTAAAAGGATCCGGCAGATGCACTTTTTTTCTTACAGTGGAGTCCAACCATGAAATCTTGTTGCTCCCTTTAATCAGTATTTCTTTGTAACCATTCTATAGTTTTCACAAAATTTTATACCTTCTGCACTCATACAACAAGGAAGAAAGTGACTGTGAAATAATTAAAAATTAGTGCAAAATAGATAATTAATAGAAAATAAGAAATAAGGACATGTATTGCTGGTGAATGGATAACTTAGAAGAGTGGGAGGGTGCATTTGGAAAGGAGTTGGGCATGTTGAGACTTTGGAGTAGAGAAAACCATGATTGCTTCTCATAAAATTTCACATACTATGTCTTAATTCTGTGTGTGAGAGTATTAGGATTTCAGGTAAATGTATATATTATGCATAATGTGCATGTTATATCTATGAGAATGATGCACATACAAGCTCAGAGAACAAGCTTAGATCTTTGCCTTCCACCTTATTTGAGAGAAGTTCTCTCTTGTTCAATATTATGTCCACAGGCTAGCTGGCCTGTGTGAACACAGAGAAACAAGTACCACTGTTCAAGCCACCCATTCCATGATATGCTTATTAGATCAGTTTAAAGAAATTAAAGCAAACAGAAATAGTGAAAAGCTAAGTACAGTTGCTCTGTTATCTCAGATATGTGTTTATTTGTCTTTAATGGAAAAATTAACAGTAAATATTGAGTTTTCCCAGTTTAAGTAAAAAGAGAGAAATGACTTGGTTTTTAAAATTTTATTTGGAGAAGTTTGTGGGTTATGAAAGTAAATGTAAGGATATCGGGTACAGCTTATTTTGCAACAGTCATATTGAAAAGAGATCTTACAGGTTTGTGGGCAGATTTAAAGAGTATGAGGCAGTGTTGGCAGAGTTTGATGAGCATATTGCAGAGGAAGAGTGAAAACTAGTTCATAGATGATATTTGGCATGCAATCCTGGTGTCTATTGGTAACATCAAGGAGATAAATATTAGGATGCATATTTCAAGAACAGTGGAGAGAACAGATAATGGGGTCTTACATGCTTATGACAGTATACCTGGAAGAAAACAAATCCACCATAGTGCAATTAGAAAATTCAATATTGTGTTTTCAAGTGGAAAAAAGGAAAATTATGCTAGTGTCTACTGAATAGTATTCTTCATAATTTGAAAATGCCTATCAGTGAAATATTTTATGCCCAAATTTTGATGAAAGATAAAACTGGAGACAAGCTCGATTTTTAAAATATCCTTCATTCAGTCTGAAAAATTTAATTAATTGGTGTTGGAAATATCCTTAATAACAATATTGTCCTTTTTGAATCTGTGGGAAAATATGTTTATATCTTAGGGTGTTCTCTAATGGAGCAGAACCCTCGTGGGTACTGTAGTGTGTCTTTCAGGAAACATTTGCTGTAGTCTACATCCTTTAAGGAGAAATGTGATCTCTTTTGGGGGGAAGATGGGGAGGGAGAATAACAAATATAATCATATTAATCACTAGAGAGGATCCTAGTCCAGTAAAATTGTAGTCATAATAAAAAGTGGCCAAAACAGCTAGACAAGGTACTGTGAGGAAAGGGCAGATAAGAGGTTGATGGTCACCACTTGAAAATAATCTGAGGTGAAGAAGGGCTCTAGCTCAAACCTCCTCGGAGAAGCATCACATGGAGGATACTTCAGTTTGGGTTTTTAAGCTTCTAGAACAAGAGAAAAGAGGTTCTTTTAGTGTATGCCATGAGATGTATGTAAGTATGAGGATTTATCGTTCATTCACACCACACACTTTTTAGTCAACTACATATAGTACCAAAACGTACTTTGCTACTTTATGATCCTTCTTTCCCATTAAAAGGGATCACAATTGTCACCATTCCTTAAAACCAACAAGATGTTTATTTGGACTATTGTCTCTATTCAACTAAAGACTGGTGTATTCATGAAAAAAAAATCACTAAAAACGTTGACATCTGCTTCTAAAACTGTCAAACAATATGAAAAAGATGGTATGTGGAGTAATTCGACGTGAAGTAAACTCTACAGCCAGGCCAAAGAGCACTGTGCACAGGGACGGCACAATCACTTCCTAATGCAATGCAGTTACCCACGGAGCGTTTTAGCTTTCTGCATACCTGCACAGAACTGAGTCCATCTCTATCATTACTAAGCTCTCTCTAGGAGTGAAGCATTGTCTTCTTAACATTTCTCCACTGTGGGTCTTCATTTAT
Source organism: Montemys delectorum (assembly GCA_019843815.1). Taxonomy (NCBI): domain Eukaryota; kingdom Metazoa; phylum Chordata; class Mammalia; order Rodentia; family Muridae; genus Montemys; species Montemys delectorum. The sequence goes on from JADRCD010211003.1 coordinate 16,347, forward strand.
TACTTACTAAGCACAAAATTTAGCAGGGACACTGGAGCCAAAGTGTGTAATCCATTTGCCTGGGTGTAGACACTTTTACAATCTGATTTTTTTTTTCTGAAAATTATAAGAAGAAAAAAAATCCCTTAGTAATGAAGTACCTGACATATCCTATTTATCAAAAATGTGAAGTCTTCAAAATTGCAGACTTACAATTTTTTTTTCATCTTTAACAATGGTATTGCAAGATGCTGTTAGACTGGAAATGAGATATTTTCTCACGTTATCAGTTGAGTAAACTATATATATTTAATATGTTTATAAGCTTATATGACTAATAAAAGATTATCAGGTAACATAGAAGTATAAAAGCTGGCCAAGAACAATAATTCATTTTAAATTTACTTAAATGTAGGATTATTCATTGACATCTAAAATGTATGGTATATAATTTAAATCAACATTTTAATGGTACAGTATTGTAATTACTTCTCACTTTAATAGGCAGCTTTTACAAGATTATTTAAAAAGAGAAACAGGAAAATAATTAAAAACTGCACAATTGTGTTGATGTGAGTTCCTTGAAACACTATCAGCATTAGAAAGTGGATGCCTTTTTCCTGATTAATAGAACAAATTACGTTAATGATAATGCTGAAATTGGCTCTATCGACGGGGGGGGGCATTTAATGACATTTTTTCACAACTAAGGCTACTCTAAGATCAATTCGGCAGGAAAGCAAGTCAGCAACAAAGTTGCTGGGATTGTCTTGACAGAAAACGGATCTATTCATGAAAAACTTGTACTTTTACATGATGTGCCAATTTGAACCAAACAAAAATGGCTTCAGATGCTCATGTAAAACAGCAGTATCATCACTAAAGTAAACAACTGTAGGAAATCAAGGCAATTATTTTCATAGTTAATACTAAATTAGACAAGTAGTTCTGTTTTAGAAAAAGATGGAACATGGACAGAGTTTGTCATTACTGCTTGAAATACTCGAAAAAAGAGAGCTGAATATATGAGTAGAAGACATCAGTAAAATAAAAGGAAATGGCCCTGGAAACATTGGGGGTCCTTATGGCTACCAAACAACTGGAAAGGACTTCAAAAATGGGTGAAAGAACTCAATAAATATTACTTCAGGGAATATATAAGAATGGCAGATAAAGACAAAATCCACTAATGTCACTAATTACGAAGATGTAATTGGGACTATAAGAAGATGGGTAAAATTTTACATCTCTACCATGTTTTCTCAAGAAAAAAAAAAAAAAAACAGAAGCATGTCTCTGTGGTTATGAAGACATTGGAACACTTGTGCTCCATTCCTGAGGATGTAGGATGATGCAGGAACCTTGGAAAACAATATTATGTGAGATCCTTAGCACAGTAAATGTATGTCTATCTTGTAACCTAACAATTCCATTTCAGAATATACATCCAAAGCATATTCTAAAAGAGATATTTTGTCTGTATATCTATGTTTAGATAAATATTTTCACAGTAGCTAAAACTTGAAACCAAACAATTACTCAACAAAATGAGGTGTATGATAGATATAGAGGTATTGGTGACAGATATAGATGGATAGATAGATAGATGATAAAGATAATCTACATTAGAAACCAGTAAAATATTTATATGCTAGAAGGAAAATGACAATTAGTACAAAATAGGTACTACCTAGAGTAAGATTATTTTATATAATCATTTGACAGAACAAATCTGTTCTTGGCACACACCCCAAAAAGACTTGGTTTTATGCAACTGAATATCCATAGATGTTTGTTTATATTAGCAAGGTTAATACTTCAAAAAGAAAAAATATCATTACAGTTCAAAATTTATAGGAAAGACAAATTATAGAGTTCTAAAGCAACAGGACAGTGCTCACGATGAGGATCAGCAGGCAGGGCATGGTTGATTATGATCATCACACTGTGAAAGTGTATCGCAGCATGATTGCATCTATTTAAAGACAAAAGCAGACCAAATGCTTCTATATTCAGGAAAACTGAGGTGAAGCTAAGTAAGGATATAAGCAAGGTTGTGCATGCCAGAAAGAGGCTCAGGTTGTGGTCTCACTGAAGTCCCTGCCACATTGAGAGGATTACAACAGATTTCTTTCTTTGCTCTGAGATGTTTCAGTGTCATGTTATTTACATACATCTCTGTGAACATCATGTTTGAAACATAGTTATAGTTATAATAGAAGTAAATCTAATGTGGAAAACATAATTGAACATATGTTCAACTTTTGATTTAATAAAAAGCAAGATGATTATAGGAAGTGCTCTATTGTAGAACCCAGCTATAAAATACAAACTATCATTTTGCAATCAAATCTGAAGCCAAACTTTACACTTCCTAGACTAATTCTCTACCTAATTAGGAATGATATGTTTGATTCTGTCTACCAGAACTTATATAATGTAGAAGTGAAGATAACAAACAATTTGGTAAGTCTAGATTCATTTGGGAAAAGAACTAATATTTAGAACGAGGTTTTTTCTTCTTAAATTACTCATACCCTGGTAAATTTTTCACAGCAGGAAATAAGATCTATTAAGTAATTAATAAAGCACAGTTTTACTTAGAAATTATTTATCTTATTTCAACTGTGTGAGTTAAAAGATAATGGGATAATTGCATTGCAAAATATAGAAATCAGATTATGCTTCTATAAATTTTAACAGAAATTAATTAATTTATCAAGTTTGAAATAATGCTTTAGGCTGAAATTTACTCCAGCTTTGTGTGGTAAAACTTTAATACACAGAATTTGTATAAAAGAGCCATGCATGGTGGCTTGTCCTTCCAACCACACTGCTAACTAATCAGAGAGACAAGAAGGTCCCTTGACTTAAGGTGCAGCCAACCTAGCCCTACATTGTGAGCTCTCAAACAATGCAAGACTGTGTCTCAATAAAAATGTGGACAACCATTGGATTGAACACGGGGGTCCCAGATAGAGGAGTTAGAGAAAGGACTGAAGGAGTTGAAGGGGGTTGCAATCCCATAGGAAGAACAACAATATAAGACCCCCCACCCCAAAGCTCCAAGGGACTAAGCCATTAACCAAGGAGTACACATGGCTCCAGCTGCATATGTAGCAGAGGATGGCCTTGTCATGCATCAATGAGAGGAGAGGTCCTTGGTCCTATGAAGGCTCGATAGACGGCCCAGTGCAGGGGAATCGAGGGTGGGGAGGTGGGAGTGTGTATGTGGGTGGAGGAACACCCTCATAGAAGCAAGGGGAGGTCTTCCTTCTTCTGAAGGTTTTGTGCCCCAGTGTAGGGGAATGGCAGGGCCAATAAGTGGGAGAGGGTGAGGTGACAGGCATGGGGAGGGGGGAGGCAAAAGGGGTTTGTTCTTGTTGTTTTTGTTTGTTTGTTTGTTTTTTGGAGGGGAACCTGGGAAAGGGTAAATTTACATGTAAATAAAGAAAATATCTAATAAAAAAAAAAAAAAAGAAGCAGGGGGAGGGAGGATGTCATAGGGTGTTTCCAGGAGGGAGGAAAACCGGGAAAGAGAATAATATTTGAAATGTAAATAAAGGAAATATCCAATAAAAAATTTGTGAACAGTACCTGAAACATAGTCACTGAGCTTGTCCTCTGGCCTATAGACACAATGCACTCATGTATACCTTCATAAACATGAACATACATGTATATATGTATCCATACACAATGAAAAGGACATGGAAAATGATGTTTATATCAAAGTACAGGCACAAAAGCAAGGTACTAAAACTCCAGCATGAATAGATGAGAGGAAGAGCCGGAACCGCCCCTAGGTGAATGCTATAGAGCAGTGGTTCTCAACGTTCCTAATGCTCTGCCATCACAGTGGCCCTCAGCCCTACAGTTACTTTCACTGTTACTTCACAACTCAAATTTGCTACTGTTGTCACTTGTAATGTAAATATTTGTGGTTTTTGGATGGCCTTAGGCAGTCCCTGGAAAACAGTCCACAAAGGGCTGGGACCCACAGGTTGAGAAATGCTGCTATAGACACTTGATGTCCACTTGAGAAAAAAAAAAA
>JADRCD010211006.1:0-11446 GCA_019843815.1 Montemys delectorum
TTTACTGACAAGCCATCTCACCATCCTCTGCTCCTGTCCTTTTAACCTGCTTGCATGAGGCTTGGGCACAAGAGGAAGGGCACAGCGCCACAATTCCATTAAGTGGAAGATGTGCCCTGTGCTCAGATAGCTAGCACTGTTTACGGTGCTAGGGAAATGGAAGTTGTGTGTATACTTGTATAGTGTGTACACTTCAGTCAATTCCACATTCAAGAAGCTGGGGCAGGGGGATCTGGTGTTTAAGCATGGCCTGAGCTACTGTACTGACTGGTTTTGTGTGTTAACTTGACACAAGCTAGAGTTATCACAGAGAAAGGAGCCTCCCTTAAGGAAATGCCTCCATGAGATCCAGCTGTAAGGCATTTTCTCAGTTGGTGATCAAGGGCAGAGGGCCCCTTGTGGGTGGTGCCATCCCTGGCCTGGTAGTCCTGGGTTCTATAAGAAAGCAAGCTAAGAAAGCCAGGGGAAGCGAACCAGTAACATCCCTCCATGGCCTCTGCGTCAGCTCCTGCTTCCTGACCTGCCTGAGTTCCAGTCCTGACTTCCTTTGGTGATCAACAGCAATGTGGAAGTGTAAGCTGAATAAACCCTTTCCTCCCCAGCTTGCTTCTTGGTCATGATGTTTATGCAGGAATAGAAACCCTGACTAAAACAGCTACCTAGTAAGAATATCTCAGCAAAACAAAGCAAACAGACATACATACCCCATACAGAAAAGAGTGCTGGGTCAATGACTAAGCTTGAAGCTCAGGAGACCTTGTGACTCTCATTGTGCCTTAGAGTGGCTAGGGAAGCACAGTCTTCGGAGAGCATTGTGGCTGGCACACAGCAGTCTGAGTGAAGGCGAGCTAAAGAAAAGGCTCCTCTGACTGGGACCCCAGCCAAGAAGAAGGGTAAGAGTTACTTGCTTGAGATACTATACTTGGGATAGAAATCCTAGCTACCAAGGACGTCAGGCCTCCTGGAACTTGAATTATAAGCAGTTGTGAGGCACCAAGAGGGTGCTGGAACTGAACTTGGGACCTCTGCAGGAGCAATCAATGCTCTTACCCAGAAAAATCATGTCTCCGGCCCTTCCTCATTCTTTACAATAAGAACCATTGCTAGGCATGGCGGCACATACCTTTAATCCCAACACTGAGGAAACAGGTTAGACCTCTGAGTTCAAGGGCAGCAAGGCCTACGTAGTGAATGCTGGCTGTTCTGAAACTCACTTTATAGATCTGGCAAGCCTTGAACTCACAGATATCGGCCTGTCTCTGACTCTCCAGTGTTGGGATTAAAGATGTGTGCTACCAGAGCTCAGCCTCTTTGACACTTAATTGCTGTTGTTTGGTCTTCACTTTTAGCTCAGAGGGATTTAGAATCACCTCAGAGCCACAACTTTGGGTGTTTCTGGCAGAGTTTCCATAAAGGATTAACTGAGGGAAGACGATACTCGATTAACACCTTCTAAGTGTTGGCCAAGATATAAAGATGTCTAAGGGAAGCTGAGATACCTGCCTTAGCTTCTTCCTTCTGACTCCGTCGCCCTCGGCAGCTACTGGACTCCAGCTTCTTCAGCCTTCCAATGTGGACTAAATGAAACCTGGCTGCTCTCCAGAGGTTCTCCAAGTCTTCCCACAGTGAGGCAGCTTTGTGGACCGAGTAGCTACCAGGTTATCAGCCTCTCTGATACACAGACGGACACTTTTGGAATGCCCAGCCCTTATTCTACAAGCAAGCTCGCAAATCCCCTTTGGACACAATCTATTAGTTCAGTTCCTTTAGCTCACTCTGACTAGTATAGCTGTCATTATGAATATATGCTCTCCTTCCCACTGATCAGATGTCAAGATCCATCAACTTTACTTCCCAAGGAAATGCTTTCAGTGACCCCCGCGACTACTTAAGGCCTTTGCTGTTTAGCTCACCTCTCCCCCCAAGAACTTTCACTTCTTAACTTCCTCTCCAACCTTCTTTTTCCACTTGCAATCTTGTCAAGAACAAATTCCCACTAGATGTGGTGGTTCCTACCTGTCACTCAGCACTGGGGAGGTGGAGGCAGAAGGATTACTGTGAGTTCAAGGTCAGCCTGGGGTATGGTATGAGATTCTATTGCAAATAAGCAAGCAAAGAAAGAAACAAACAAAACCCAGGAACATCAATAACTAAGTCATCAATAACTAATCAGTAAGTCAGCCCCAGCAGATGAAGCTGTGTAGCCCAAAAAGAGCCTCCTGACCATCCAGTCCACCTCTAAGATTCTCCTAAGAACAGAGGACTTCTTAGCCTTCCGTTCCAACTTGACTGCTGATCCATTTAAAATACAGATCTTGGGACTGGAGAGATGGTGCGGCCGATAAAAGCATTGGCTGCTCTTCTGGAGGACTCAGTTTGGTTCCCAGAACCAATATGGTGGCTCACAACTGTCTGTAACTCTAGTACCAAGGAATCTGATGCCCTCTTCTGACCTCTGAGGGAAATAGGAATTCACGTGGTGTACTGGCTAGTTTTGTGTGTCAACTTGACACAGGCTGTAGTTATCATAGAGAAGGGAGTCTCAGTTGAGGAAGTGCCTCCATGAGATCCAGCTGTGGGGCATTTTCTCAATTAGTGAGCAAGGGGGTAGGGCCCCTTGTGGGTGGTACCATCTCTGGGCTGGAAGTCTTGGGTTCTATAAGAGAGCAGGCTGAGCAAGCCAGGAAAAGCAAGCCAGTAAGGAACATCCCTCCATGGCCTCTGCATCAGCTCCTGCTTTCAGACCTGCTTGAGTTCCAGTCCTGACTTCCTTTGTGATAAACAGCAATGTGGAAGTGTAAGCTGAATAAACCCTTTCCTCCCCAACTTGCTTCGTGGTCATGATATTTGTGCAGGAATGGAAACCCTGACTAAGACACGTGGCAAGCAAAATACTCATGTCAGAAAACAAATAAGTCTCAAAAAACAAAAACATTAAAATACAATACGAGCTCACCCTGGGGACGCACACCTTTAGTTCCAGATAGACTCATGAGTCTAAGTAGCAAGTTCCAGGCCATCTAGAGCTACTGTGAGTTCCTGTCTCAAAAGAAAGGAAAATAACAATAACAAAAAAGTTTGAATGAGACTAGCTGCATAGGCTCATACATTTGAATGCTTAGTCACCAGAGAGTGGAACTATTTGAAAGGATTAGAAGGACTGGGAGGTGTGGCCTTGTTGGAGAAGATGTGGCCTTGTTGGAGGAAGTGTGTCACTAGGAGTGGGCTTTAAGGTTTTAAAAGCCCACACCAGGCCCTGATACCCTCTGCCTGCTGCTTGTGGATCATGGTGTAAAGTTCTCAACTACTGCTCAAGCACCACGTATGCAACCATGCTCCCACCATGCTGATAATGGACTAACCTCTGAAATTAAGCTAGCCCCCAACTAAATGCTTTCTTTTATAAGAGTTTCCTTGGCCATAATGTCTTTTCACAGTAAAAGAACAATGAAACAGTGACTAAGGCAATGTGTGTGTGTGTGTGTGTGTGTGTGTGTACATATGGGTATATATATTTTTTTTCTCATTTTTTGAGACAAGAGTCTCACTAGGTATCCCAAGCTGGCCTCGAAACAAACTATGACAATTTTCCCAATGCTGGAATTGTATGTTGTGATGGTTTATGTGTGCTTGGCCCAGGGAGTGGGCCTATTAGAAGGTGTGGCCTTGGGCTGGAGAGATGGCTCAGTGGGTAAGAGCACTGACTGCTCTTCTGAAGGTCCTGAGTTCAAATCCCAGCAACCACATGGTGGCTCATAACCACCTGTAATGAGATCTGAGGCCCTCTTCTGGTGCGTCTGAAGACAGCTTATATATAATAAATAAATAAATTAAAAAAAAAAGAAGGTGTGGCCTTGTTGGAATAGGTGTGTCACTGTGGGCATGGGCTTTAATACCCTCACCCTAGCTGCCTGAAATGGAGTCTTCTCCTAACGGCCTTCAGATGAAGATGTAGAACTCTCAGCTCCTCCTGTACCATGCCTGCCTGGATACTGCCATGCTCCTACCTTGATGATAATGAACTGAACCTCTGAACCTGTAAGCCAGCCCCAATTAAATATTGTCCTGATAAGAACTGCCTTGGTCATGGTGTCTGTTCATAGAAGTAAAACCCTAACTAAGACACCTGACATGGGGGGCTGGCGAGATGGCTCAGCGGGTAAGAGCACTGACTGCTCTTCTGAAGATCCTGAGTTCCGATCCCAGGAACCACATGGTGGCTCACAACCATCTGTAATGAGATCTGACTCCCTCTTCTGGTACGTCTGAAGACAGCTACAGTAAATTATGCAGGAGCGAGCGGGGCTGGAGAGGTCCTGAGATCAACAGCAGCCACACACATGATAGCTCACGGCCATCTGTACAGCTACAGTGTACTCATACACATAAAATAAATAAAAATAAATCTTTAAAAAACAACAACAACAAAAAAAAGACACCTGCCATCATGCCAGACATCAAACCATGGTTCTTCTTCCTCTCCTCTCTGTGCCTCTGTTTACAATGTCCTTTTTCCCAAGAGTGCCATCTCTCCTCTATTCACAATAAGCCTGGATTTTTTTTTTTTTTTTTTTTTGGTTTTTTCAAGACAGGGTTTCTCTGTATAGCCCTGGCTGTCCTGGAACTCACTCTGTAGTCCAAGCTGGCCTCGAACTCAGAAATCTGCCTGCCTCTGCCTCCCAAGTGCTGGGATTAAAGGCATATGCCACCACCATCCGACACAACATAAGCCTTTTAAGCTCAGTTCTCCAAGGAATTATTCCCATCTGGAGACCTTTTCTATCCTCTCTCTCCCAGGACTCAGTGTACCCTTTCAGCTCAACTAGGTAGCCCTCCTAGGAGTCCCTGTAACATCCCACAGACCTCTTTGATATTTCAGGGAGCACTCTGTACCGTGGATGTTTGTCTATGATCCTGAAAGACAGTAGCTCCTGGCTGACAAAGCCTCAGAGCTGTGCCCATGATTATATCTTCAGCCCTGAGCACCTAACTGATCTACGAACTGAGCCAGGCCCCTTGACTGCCTAAATGCCTTTCTCTGCCTCTGTCTACCCTTAAGGTAAGGAAGAGAGTTTCTCTCTTTTTAGACAGAGTTTCCCTGAGTAGACCATTTGTCATCTTCTTCCCTCTGTCTCCCTAGTTTTGCCATTATAGGCGTGTTCTACTATGCCCAAATTACAAAAGCAATTCTTTAAAATTTGTAATTCATATTTTCCTTATTTATTTTTAATTGTGTGTTATTTTTTATTGTGTCTGTGTGTGTGTGTCTGCATGCGCATGAGCACAAGCGCGTGTGCACTCGTATGTGCATGTGCATGCATGTATGCACACTCTTGGAGGCCAGATATGTCAAATCCCCTGAAACTTGGGTTACAAGTGGTTGTGCGCTTCCCAGTGTGGGTGCTGGGAACCAAAGTGGGTCCTCTGCAAAAGTAGCCCTCACTCCTAACCACTGAGCTCTCTCTCTAGCCCCTCATGAAGAGATTTTATAATTGACGTCACAGAAAGGTCCTTCAAGGCTTTACTTGGCTCCCCCTCTATGCGTCACCCTCTTTACACTGCGCCCTTTTGCTGGTGGTCACCTCGACCTTGTTCAATGCCCTAAAGTCCATCTGTTGTGTGCTTCTCCACCACCCTGACTCTCCCAGACTGTGACCTCTATTGACTTCACTGCAAATTCTTTTAGGCTTTCTCTACCAAATTCCATGAAAATAAGAGCCAGCTAGTCTTTCTCATGCTTCTGGCTATATTGCCCTATGCGATTCTGATCCTATAGACCTCTCTCTCTCTCTCTCTCTCTCTCTCTCTCTCTCTCTCTCTCTCCTTCTCCCTCCCTCTTGTCTTCAGACCATCCCAGCTAGGCAATTTTTTGTTTTCCTTCTTTTTTTTTTTTTTTGGTTTTTCGAGACAGGGTTTCTCTGTGTAGCCCTGGCTGTCCTGGAACTCACTCTGTAGACCAGGCTGGCCTCCAACTCAGAAATTTGCCTGCTTCCCAAATGCTGGGATTAAAGGCATGGACCACCACTTTCCTTTTTATTTTGTTTTCCATTTTATTGAAACAGGGTCTTACATAGCCAGGGGGTTGGTATCAACCCTCCTATGTACTTCTGAGCTTCCTATCTCTATCTCTAGTGCTGGTACTTTAGGCAAGAGCCACCATTCCAAGCTTATGTGGCGCTGGGAATGGAACCCTGGGTCTCCTGCATGCCAGGCAAGCACTTTACTGAGTTCCTACCCTTCCACTGTGGTCTGAATAACTAGGAAGAAGCTATCAGGAGAGGGCATGAGGCAGGACAGCCCTCAGCCTAGCCTCTAGCTCCAACTACATAGATATAGTGGGAGAAGAAATGATGGGTGTGGGGCCATTCTAGGAGGAGTGAATGCTTGCTAGGACTGCCCTCTGGGGCCTTGGGGCATTGCAGGCACTTCTAGAGGACATGTGCCACCTGCTCAGCTGTCCAACTCTCTTCTTTGCCACATACCCCCAGGGGAGGTCCCTCACGAGTTAACATTTCCTTCCTATATCCCTCCCATGGCTGTATCACAGGCAAAGACAGGCAGATGGAGGAAGACGTTGGAGAACAGGACTGAGAATCCACTTGGCGATTGTTGTTTTTTCTCAGCATATTTATTCGTGTCTAAGAGGGAGTAAACACTGATCCTAGGTATCCCAGTACATTTGGGCGTGGCTGAGGGGGGACAGAGAAAGGGTGAGGGAGGTGAGGGTGGGCCATCAGCTTATCACGCAAGTGCCTTTCTCCTTGAAGGGATTCTTGTCTTCTGGGATGCCTTTGAGCAGAGGGTCAGCCCCTGCTTGGGCCTCTACATAATCCTTGATTTCCTTTCCTGTTTTGGAAATCTGTAAGATGACAAAACATGGTCACAGCTCTTGTTCGCTTTTCAGAATCCATGACTTGGCAATTGGAGGAAGATGGGCAGGGTAGGAATGAGGGCAAAGAGGAAGGAGGTGAGAGAAAGGGGCAGGCAGAAGGCTGAGTCTCTTGAACCAACCCTCAAACCCCTGATGGGATCATGCCAGCCCAGCATGGAGGCGCAGCTCTCAGTGTCTCCTCTGTGCTCAGGAACATGAGGTGGACATCAACTATCTTCTACATCCCACCCCAGCCCAGCCCAGTGTTACATCCTGTGCCTAGTGTCTCCTCTCAATTTCGAACAGAAAGAGATACGGAAGCCAAGAAGAGGGACTGCAGGCTCACCGGATCACGTGGGTTCTTCACTTCCTTCTTCAGCTGCTCCACCTCTATCCTCAGCAGCTCCTTCTCACTGAGACCCTGGGCCATCCTGCCCTAGAAGGAGACCTGGGTCTTGACAGGATCCCACAGCCATGACCACTTCCCTTCCAATTCTACACTCTTCCTGGCCTTAGGCCCCAATCAAAGACCCTCACTGGTTAACATTTCCACAATGCATCCCTCTACTCAATATACCCTCCACACCTCCCACTATCATGGGCAAAGGCTTAGAAGGACTAGACGAGACCTGTCAGCTAGGGGCTCTTGAATAAGAGCCTCTTTACAGAGGAAATAGAAAAGGAAGGGGAAATAGAGTTTAAGCTGGAAAATTTGGGACGAAGAGTGATTGCTCTATGTGATGACTCAGGGGGATGTTTTATCTCTAGGTCCTGACAGGGGACAGTATTAAGACTAGGAGTTTTGGAGGCAGCCAGAGTCCAGCAGTGAGCCCCAACTCTGCTGCTTCTTCCTGTGTGGACTTAGACAAGTCACACAGCTCCTTTGAGTCTTAGTTTCCCTTATCATTAAATAAGTATAACAACATTAGCATTGTTTGGTTTTTGAGACAGAGTCTCATGTAGCCCAGGCTGGCCTCAGACTCTGTATGTAGCTGAGGATGACTTTGAACTCCTGATCTATCTGCCTCCTCCTAAGTTCTGGAATTATGGGCAAGACTCTGTATGTAGCTGAGGATGACTTTGAACTCCTCCTGATCCTTCTGCCTCCTCCTAAGTTCTGGAATTAAAGACATGTACCACAATCCCTAATTTGTGTGCTACTGGGGACGGAACCCAGGACACTGAGGATGCAGGCAAGCATTCTGTCAATTGATCTACATCCCTAAATCCCACTATTATTGTGAGAACTTAAAAAAAAAAAAAAAAGTAATGCTTGGGGTTGCTGGAGAGATGGCTCTTAGAGCACTTATTGCTCTTGCAGAGGATGAGGATCCAATTCCCAGCATCCTCCTAGTGGCTCACAACTATCTATAACCCCCAGTTTCAGGGGATTCAATGCCCTCTCCTGACTTCTGTGAGAACCAGGAATACATGTGGTACAGTATCCCCATGCAAGCCAAACATTCATACATATGAAATTAAAAAAGACAATAACTCACGGGAAGCATTCACACTGCCTGGCACATAATGGCCAGGGCACATTTCTTATTATTACTTCTGACAATAACATTATTACCATCAAAACTCCAGGTAACCAGGAGAGAGCCAGCCTGGTGCTTAAACTTAGTAATGCTAAGAGTCGACCCCAGCCCAGCGCCCCCAAAGCCTCCTTACCTGTTAGAACTCTCTCCAAATCACCAGTCCAGGACCCAGACACAATGATGTCTGAACTTCCTCTGCCTCATCAGCTGAAAATCTTCAGATAAAGCAGATGGTTGGCAAAGCCAAATCTCGGCTGCCTAAGCTGATCATGAGCTCAGCCAGGGTGGTAAGTCCTGATCCTAGCTGAGCCTCTCAGCCCTTCACTCCTCCACAGCAGACACTAACATTCTAAAACAGGCCACCTCCATTGTGGGTCCCCGGGAGCACACATCAGCCTCTCCTCTTCAGTGACCACACCCCTTTTCCCCGCCCCACAGCTTCCCACCAGCCTGCTCTCTCCATCACAAAGCCTGCTCCTGCTCCTCCCCATGCCAACTAGCTCCTGGTTTTCCCCATCCTGAAGCCCCCTGCGCTTTCCGTTAGCGGGTTCCGTAATTGCACAGTTCAAGGGTCTTCAGGCTCGCTCTTCATTTGCTCCATAAAGACACACCCTCAGTTCCAACGTTCAACAGTATCCAGTGGCCGTGTCCACCCTAATGCCATGTCCTTTGCTTATTGGCCTCCGTGTCCTCGCTGGAGTGTGGAACTCCCTTCTCTTCAGTCCCAAACCCTCCCCTACAGCCTGCTCCTTCCCGTTGCCTCTCCCAGGGCCACCTGACACCACTATTTAGCGGAGCAAGCTCAGGCTAACATTTGTCCAACAGCAGATGGACATTCTTGAGGAAATGTTAAGGAACCAGTGTGGTCAGTGAGGTTCCTCTTCTGCCAGGAGGATGACAGACTGGGAGGGGGAGGGGCTCTGTAAAGTCATCCCAGACGCAGGATCAAGATCCCACTCACATCTGGGGACCCCCTTGAACTCAAGTTTAGGACAGAATCATTGGCTTTTACAACTCCTGGTTAATGCATGAGCCCCGTTCAGCTCTCTGTCCCCCAGTGCTGCCTCAAGCCCACACATCCATCTGGAATGGTGTTGTCTCACATCCAAGGCCTTCCTGTTGCTCATCCGGATCCTCATACTAGTTATTTGGCCAATTTCATCTTCTCCTACCTTCATTAGGCACAACTACTTGTCACAAGACTTCCTACGTGAGCCTTCATAGGCTTGCCTGAAGTTATTCAGGAACTCTAGCTGAGTCTTCCTGGTGTCTAACCCTGATTCTTCTTGCTGCTTCGTGAGCTGTTTACCACTGTAGCCTACTGCCAGCCCGGCCCCACCCCCCAGTATGACTTGTCTCCATATCCTATCCACCCTCCACTCCCCAATCCCGTAGTGACTCATTCCCAGCTTCCCAAGGAAGCCCCCACCCTCTGCCCTTTCCTCCCCTCTTCCATGAGTGGAAAATCCACCCCCATAGCAGGCCAGCCCCTTCCTCCTGTCTCTACTACCCCATCCCCCCATCAACTAGCTTCCTCTCCGGGATCAGGGAGCAATCACAGATGCCCCGACCTTGGCTTCCTTTGCTTGGTGAGATTGGGAGACTGAGCCCCCAACAGGCCCCTGGCTTCCCCCTTCTCCTGCGCAGAGGCCAGAGAGGCCCAGGGCCCAGGGCCCAGGGTCTGACTTCCGCTTGTCCCGGAATGAGCATGCCTACCCCTTTGCAGGCAGGTTTGGGTCTCTCACGCAGAGGAAACCAAAAGCAGAGGGAGGGGAGGCAGAGCGGCCAATCAGGGGCAGGGTGAGGCTCAAAACCCAGCAGGCTCCCCAGGGAACCCCACCGAGGCCGTGCCATGGCGGAGCTGCAGCAGCTGCAGCAGTTGCAGGAGTTTGATATCCCCACGGGCCGGGAGGCTCTGCGGGGCAACCACAGCGCCCTGCTACGGGTGGCCAACTACTGCGAGGATAACTACTTGCAGGTAAGTGGAGAGGGCTCAGGTCAAGATACACCTTGCGGAGACCTGCAGCCCAGTCCCTCTGGCAGGGTCATCTGACGGGTATCTGTTCTCGCCTTGGCTGAGCAATCTTCAGGCTTCAGTGTCATCCCAAGCTTTCCAAGCGCCACAGCCCTTGTTCTCGGGCCACAGTCTTCGAGGTAGAGGCTATGGGTATATCACTGTATCTGCAATCGATTCTCACACCTTGCCCCAGCTCTCACAGGTGCTGGGACTGCCTTCAAGCTGGCTCGAGGGGAATCAGAAAACTTCCCACACACGGGGAAGGGGGTTTGTCCCTTAATGTTGGAGGGAGAACAGGGGAGAGTTTGGAGCAGACCCTGAGGAGAGAATGGGGTGTGGTACAGAGGGAGGGGACTCATAGTCTGGCTGCTGGGAAATGAGAAGCACTGCAGAGCAAACTCAGACCTTTGCATTATGTATGGGCTTTTGAGACAAGGTCTCATTGTAGCCCAGGCTGCCCTTGAGTTCACTGTAGCTCAGGCTGCCCTTGAGTTCATTGTTGCCCTTCCTTCCTTCCTTTGTTCCTTGAATTTATGACCTGTCTGCCTCAGTGCCCCCATCCCTCCCCCAGAAGACTGGAATTACAGGCCTGTGCCACCATTTGGGGGTGGGATGAGGTTCCTCTTAAACTCTATACCTTCTCCAAGCTGGTTAGAAGTACTACTTGGAACAACGTGTTGAACCATTTGCCCAGGGCCCATCATCCTTTAAGGGCAGAATAAATAAATGTAGTTGCTGTTGTTTCTATTACCTTTTCAGAAGGATAAAAGGCACATGTTAGTGATGAAGCCCCATTCTATCCAGGTGACAGGCTTTGCAAACACACTCAGGGTCTCAGAAGCCCCGAGACCCAGGTTGGAATCCCTGGAGTCCTTTGTGTAGAGCACTGGCTCCTAGACCATACAATCAGTAGCCATCCCTGCCTGTCTACAGAGGACAGTTTTTGGATGATGTCTTTAAAAGGTCTCATCTTTCCCCAACTAAGTGTCAGGAGCCCATACAGGAGGCAGATGGGTC
>JADRCD010211007.1:0-10225 GCA_019843815.1 Montemys delectorum
CACCTGTCTCGGTAGTGACGTCACTGGAGTGCCAGCTTACTATCTACCCTTGGAAGCTTTACATTTCATCCCCTCGACACCTCTCTCACAACCCCAGGGTTCACATCAGTGTTTGGTTGACATTGAACAAATACTCAGTAACTGGGTAAATGAAAGAACGACTGAGTGCTTATGTGGATGAGTAAATTGTGTGTGTGTGTGTGTGTGTGTGTGTGTGTGTGTGTACACTAGGGAGGATGTAAGATGCATAATAAAAGGTACATCCACTGAGATGACTAGCAGTTCTACAAGTCTAACCTTCTGTTACCAGTCATGCACAGCGGAACTGCAGGAAGCCTGTGTGTTAGTCACTGCGCCATCACTCACAGGAACACCACTTAGCACTGCTGCTTTGAAAGCCAGCTCTTTCAAAGTCAATCTGCGCTGCTGTGTTGGCTCACTCAAACAGGATTTCCTGGCCTTATTCATTTGATACACCAAGTCAATGAGATAAAGTTTAAATAATGCTCCAAATTAGAATAATTAAAACATGAATCATTCTCTGTAAAAATGCATTCGGGGAAAAAAAATCCACAAATAGCAGACACTGTTGTGATTCAGAACAAGGCAATTCGAGAAGCCGATTAACCGGTGACAAGGAGAATGAAGCATCGGCCCCCTCTTCCCTCCCACTGCTGGCCTCCAAGCCCAAAGTTCAAGGAATTAACTGCCAGGTTGGGGGGAAGAATGACAGAGCAGGAAACAAGGATGACTTTTCCTTTTTTCTATGAATCCTTATATCTTCCCACAGTCAAGTGGTATAAAATGTGTACAGAAATCAAAACCCTTCATCATATGACTGATCCAAAGAAGAGATAATTATTCCAGAAAAACCAACATAAATTATTGATTTACCAAATTAAAAAAAAAAAAATCAAGGGGATGAAATTGCGACAACGTCACAATTCTTTGCTACTTTTGGAGAATGACTCATTCTTCGGTCTGGAGCTGCCCTGTGAGGGAGAGTGGATACTAACAAATGAACTCAATATGGCACAAATTGATCCCAAGAGTCCAAGGCCACTCTCCTTCTTGGAACATCCTCAGGTTATGATGTAATGAGTTTAAATACCTCAAATCCTCTGTCAAAGTAAAGATTTAATAGAATAGCTCTCAATGCCAAGAAGCATGTTCAATATTAACACCAAAAGGAAGTTGAAGGAAGAGAATTCATCTTCTGACTCCATAGATAAATTTGAAAGCACTCATAATGCTAATAAATGTTTGAAAAACCTAACCTTACAGTTAACTTCTTTCTCTACAAAAAAGTTCAGCAATAATTAGTTATTTAAGGCTAAGATTATTAATTTTCAACTCTTTTATATAACCAAAAGTTAATAATTTCATAATATTATTTTGGACCAAAGTTTATTCAATGGAAAGAAATATATAGTTGCATTTTATTAAAACTCCATAATGCTTACTCAAGAAAATCCATATGAATTCTTAATTTTAATGTATGCATTTGCTATTGGGCAAAGTGATGAGTCAGAGAAAAATTTGACAGAATGAGTCAGAGATTGGACACGTCCAACTCACACAAGAACAGCAAAGAGAGGTAGAGAGAGAGACAGACAGAGAGAGAGATAAAGAGGAGAGAGGGAGAGAGAGAGAACATAGAAGGGAGAGAGAGGGAGGGGGAAAAGGAAGAGAAAGGGGGAGAGGGGGGAAGATAGATGTATGGTGTGTGGAGTGGTGTGTGTGTGTATATGTGTGGGTGTGGGTGTGGGTATGTGGATGTGTATGGGTATATGTGTGGCAGTTTTACCATGACAGTTTTATAGAGACAGGTTGCAGAGAGAACAAGCTAGACACAAATAAAAACAGAATGAACCAGAGAATGAGAAAAAGTCAGAAGATTAGGACATATTGTCAAAGTTAGTTTGAGGCTAAGCAGAGAAAATCAGTCAGAAGCTGAGAGGAGACAGATTGAATCAGTCAGCTTGAAAGATTAGATTGTCCAGAGACTAGAAACCTCCAGGCCTAGGCCTACGATTACATAGAACAGAGAAAGAAACAGTCTGGGATCAGCCCAAGTGTTAGCACACCTTGGGTACAGCTCTCATCTGGTCCCTTTATCTGAGGGAAAAAAACCAGCAACAATTACATCTGGCAAATAAAAGTTACTTTTACAACTGGGTGCTAGAAATGGACTGCAAACATTGGTGACTCTCAATGCTCAGACATTGTTTGTAAAATCTGTTTTGTAATGACAAAACCAAGGTTCCTAGGAACAGTGAGTGCACACACTCAAGAGGAGTTGAGGCAGCCTGTGACTGCAACAAAAAATAGGGCCAAAGAAACCAGCATTATCAAGTGTGCTTCCAGGATGCTCTGGACTAGTTCTGGGCTGGTACTGGTTTGTGATGAGTGAGTCGTGCATGAAAGAGTTCACTGTGACTTGGTGTAACAGGCTTTCCTTTGCATCTGTACACATGGGAGCCAACCTGAAGTTGCTCCAAAGAACAAAGCAGTTTTATTTGAGCATCATCAATAACACCAAAAACTGCAACAGATCAAATATATGTCTACATATATATATAAATATAAAAATATTGAAAAATCAATCAATGTGCAATTATGCTTTTGGAAAAAAGTGAGAACTCTCTAAAAATGCCCAAAAATTTTTTTAAATAAAAATAAACCTCATCTACTTCTTACTTTGGAAGAAACTGATGCACCAATTTTAAAATTTTCAGTTATAAGGGAAAAATCTGAAGTGCCTATCCTGTTATTCCTTAACACACGTCTTCAGGGTCAGCAACCATTAGCCAAGGAGAGACAGGGTTTGTTAATGAATCCCAAAAGTAGGTATAGAAGAAATGCTGGGTGGGAAAGAAGAATCACCATTTTACCATGGCTAATGGACTGACGTATTCAGGCAATGAATCTCAGTAAGTAAAATCTGTAGGTTAACGAATCCTGATCACAGTGTTGGACTAGGACATTCTCCCTGAAGCCACCCAGCATAGGGCAGTGTAGGGCAGCCCAGCCCTCTGTACCTCCCAGGGCGCATGTCCTGAGGCATGCACCAGGGCAGAAGCAGAGCTCCTGTCTCTGAATACAAGCAAGATCTGACTTCTAAGATGTAATAAACTTAGATCACAGAGTAAAGAGTAACACCAATAGCTGAGCTCAGTACCTGGAACCTTCTATTGCTCAAGTAGCTCAGTTTCCTCAACAAGGGAAGGGCTTGAAAAAAAGGGGAGGGGATATTCTAGATAAAAGTCAAGAGACCAATTAACCAAATGAAATATGAGCTTTGTGTTGTTTATCTGTTAAAAAAATGAATCTTATGAGACAGACTCTTACTGAACCAGAGATCACTGCTTGGCCAGACACTGCCTCTCCACAGCTAGGATCCAGATGTGAAGAGCCATCTTCTACATGCGTACTGGGTATCTGAACCTAGGTCCCTCTGTATATACAACCCATGTTTTACCAACTGAGCCATCTCCCCAGGCCTGAGTCTCACTTTACAAATAGTCTGTTCCTTGTATAGTTAAGTCACTGTTCAACCAACCTGCAGATACAAACCCCCAAGTACTTTACTTCCATGAATCTAAATTTGATAGTCAGAGGACTCATTGGCATTTCACCTGTGCATGTGGTCAAGTTCTAGCAGACATACTGACTTAAGAAATGAGCTAGCACCTTGACCTTAAGCTATATTTAAAATTTAGTCATATTTTCCCCTTATTTGTGTCAATGTTTGAAAATGGACTGCCTAGGTTTAAAATCTGTTTAAGAGACAGAACCAAATGAGTCATGGGGAAACTTCTGTAAATTGGTTCAGTAAAATATTTTCTTCTTTCTTTCTTTAGAGCAAACATTGTTTTGAGAGCATGTCAGTCTTTCACATTTGAGTTTAGCTAATGTGGACAGGGAAGTGGTATGCCCATAATGACTCACGAGATGACATGATTCCATGACAAAGACCCATAGTTGACTCCAATTTCAAATTAGCAGCAGTATTACTGAATGAATTTCAATTTACAACAGGATATTGATCAAGTTGTGGGGAAAGTCTTGACTAAATGCATCCCACTGTGCCTTCTGATGGCAATATCTCTCAATGTCACAATGTTGCACAGGTAAAGGGCACAGAAGTCATTCAAAGAGGACCCAGATCAATGAGTTGCTTTTACATCCTGGTAGTGTGACAATTAAATCAAATAATGGAACTCTTATGTTATAAAATACTCAACTTTAAGATGACATAAAATACTCAATTTTAAGATGACAACACTGAGCCAGTGGTTGGGGCACACACCTTTAATCTCAACACTTGGGAGACAGAGGCAGGCAGATCTCTGAATTCAAGGGCAGCCTGGTCTGCAGAGTGAATTCCAGGACAGCCAAGGCTACACAGAGAAACCCTGTCTCAAAAAACCAAAAACCAACCAAACAAAAAGATGCCAAACTGTGTCTAAATAAAACAACTTAGGCTGCATCCCTGTGCTCATCAGCTCTCTCAAGATCAATAGGCCATCCCACCTTGGAAAAGGCTTTCTTTTTTTCCAGGCAAATTTAATAAATCCTTAAGGGAACTCTTCTCAAAGCTCATATTTGATGTAAAATAATAGACATTAAAATAATGGCCGAGAATAAAGACAATCAGTTGTGTTGACATTCACAGAAGTGAGTTCACATGAGGAAAGGGAAAAAATGGAGAGCTCTTAAATGGCATGGCTTTCAAGTAGGCGCCTGGCAGGTCCATTGATCTGTAGAACTAGTTGATTAACTATTGATGGGACTCTAAAGACTATCCGATAGTAATCATTAGGGTGGTAACAAGATCACACTGTACGTTTTCTTTTTTTTTTTTTTTCTCCCGAGACAGGGTTTCTCTGTGTAGCTCTGGCTGTCCTGGAACTCACTCTGTAGACCAAGCTGGCCTGGAACTCAGAAATCTGCCTGCCTCTGCCTCCCAAGTGCTTGGATTAAAGGCGTGCGCCACCACTGCCTGGCCACACTATACATTTTCTAATAGAGAATTTCTGACTTTTTATGTGAAATGTTTATATGTAGTAGACAGATTTTTAATTTTTTTTTAATATATGAAAACATGGTCTAAAAATTGACCTGTATCCTATTAGTTTGCAAACCGTCATTCAAACGAGTGTATCTACGAGCAGAAAGCTTCCAACATCATATGATTACACTAAATTACTCCTGAGCTTTGGTTCCTAAGCTCCCAAGAAGGGCCAGTCCATGCAGGAACAGGAGAGTGGTATTAGGATCCAGGAAGAATGTTCCCCAGATTACGTATGTCTACATAATCGTCACCGCTATCACTACCGCTGCCTGCACCCAGAACAAGCAAGTGTGAGTAGAGGGTACGCAGCGTGCGAACCTCGCCCAAGAGTAAGCACTAGCAGGACAGACTTCCACATAGGAAGGCAGAGTGGAGAGCAACGGTGCTGGAGAGGGGTGGTGTTCAATGGCAGAAGGCCACACTCACATGGCCTAAGCTGTCAAATGGAATGTATGAATTGGCACTAACAATGCAGTAAGTGCCAATGCCAAAACCAACAAGCAGACCATAAAACCGTGCTCATCATTTCAGGCTCCTGAGCAAAACCAGAACCAAGTTCTGTTTACAAAAATAAAAAATTAAAAATAAATAAAACAAAACAAAACAGAAAGAAGTTTTAATGTACACATGATGATACAGTGCTGCCTGCGTGCAAGCATAGAAGGAAGCCGAAGGTAATCCTGCAGCCATGTTTATGAGTAGGTCTACAAGCTGACACTCAAGAAATGAAGGGTAGTGTCTTGCTTCCCCATGACAGACTGTAGATAGAAACATACAAGTTAACCAATGCTTTTGAACGTTTACATCCTTTCCTTTAAATGGAAGTCAAATGGAACTTTTTCCTGAGATGACTAAACATAACGGGGATTGTGATGGGCTATTTTAAGATCGATATATGAGAGGGTATAAAGAAGTGCCTTGCCATGACTCGGTGACGCAGTCTTTATGGTTGGTGTCATTCAGACTGTCTGACCCATCCTGCATTTGCTGGAGGTGTGTGTTCTTCACACTCACCTTTGGCTTGTGTCAAAGTCTTCTAGCTTGGCTGCACCATTACAACTGCTTCTCAGTGGATTGCCCTCAGATGCCTTCAGCTAGTCTTGCTCCTCCGCAGTCTGTCACTGTGGGCACTGCTGGTGCCTTAACTGTCTTCTTTTGTTGGTTTCCCAGCAAGAACCTGGAAAAGAGTGATGACAATCACACAGGACATTCCCACATAACGTCCACGACATACCCTCCCAACAGCTCTCTGGATGAGGAGGCACTGACCGGTCATTTCTGCTTTTATTGCCTCGGCTCTATCTTACCTAGCTACAAAGACGTGACCACTGCCCTCCTCAGTGCTCACATTGCTGATTCACACCTGCACTCTGCCTTGAGAGAGAACCCTTCAGGTGACACAGCGAATGCTCTCAGTGAGGACAAAGTCCATCAGTCTGTTGTCTAGAAGCAAGCTCAGCTTCCTGTTGAAATGTGAATAAATACTAGGCAGTACTTTACAGTTAACAGACTTGAATCGAGATCACCAAGACAGCTCGTGAATCTCCTGATAAGACACAGGTGTCGTCTCCAATTTGCCTTTCAAGAGTAGACCCGTTGCTGACCAAACTATCACAGAATACATTTTTCAACTTGCTGTTATCTCTCAGGAAACCAAAATACACAGACTGAGAAAACAAATGTTTACTTTAAGGATAAAGGAAAAAGCCAGTCCCAAAGCAGATGTCTCACCAATTACCCAGGAGCCCTCTACCCTGAAACACAAAGGCAGCCCTTTTCCTCAAGCCACAGACCCCTCTCAGGCAAGCTCTACATAGCACTAAAAGTATTCATCAAGGTAGATTCTGTGATCCACACCAATACTCCCAGTTCCTGAGAGGCTGAGACAGGAGGGTTTCGGTTTTGAGGTCGGCCTGGGTTCCACAGTAAAACTTTGTCTTGGGGGAAAGAAAAAGTAAATGAATATAAACAAAAACTATTTGGGGGGGGGGTAATTATTTGAAACTGTATCCCAACCCACTCTGTTTTTAACAGACCATGGCCTACTGAAACTGCAATAGAGGCCTGCCTGTCCACCCTCAATACTCTGGATGGACTAGATCTTCCTGGCTCTTCTTTTTTTGTAGGGGAGGATTAAGACAGGGTCTTATCATTGAGCTGAAACCTCTGGAGATTCTCCTGCCTCAGCTTCCTAAGTGCTGGTATTACAGGGAGCCACCATGTCCTGCTTGAGCGCTTTGTGGGATATCTTTCTGCCCAAAAAGCATTTCTTCCAAATTCCTCTCCATCTCTTGAATCAAAAATAAATCTATTATATGTATTATATTTTGTAGATCTAAGCAGACTTAGCAGTAGATAATGCTGATGTCATAGATGGAGTGTGGTTAATATCTACCAAGATTTTAATCTGTGCTTGGCATGGCATCTTTGTACTTTTGGCACACAGGGCTCCATTCATGCCCTTTAATCTCACATAATTAATTGTAGGCAGATGGTGAAAGCTAAATTTTCAGAATAGAAACTCTACTATCCACCTTCTCCTTCTTTTCCCAGGGATGGATTCTGTCAAGCTTCTGGCCCAAGTGGGAGAGGGAGTATATTAGAGCCCTGCACTATATGAAAGTCCCGTTGACTCTCCCCTACCCCATCTTCTTCCCTAGACATTCTTTCTGACTTCTTATTATTCCCAAAGTGGAACGGTCAAAAACAGAGGATCATGTGATACAGTCAGGGTTTCTGACCCTTCCCTCCACCCCACCACTAAAATTCAGGAGAGAAGACGGTGATACAGAGTGAGTCTTGGGGCCCCCAACTAAGAACATTCCTTCTTTCCCACATCCTCTATGTATCCTCACAGCCTGTGCAAAACAGACCCGGGCCCAAGGAACACTTTCCCACTTCTGCATTTCCTTCTCCTATCCTCTTGCCAAGACACCCTTCAGAATCTCTCTCTAAAGCTCAATCCCTGGCTAATTCATCTCTCTTCTCAACTCCCCTTCCCTGGGGCTTTTGGTCTAGTCTCCTCCTGTGAGGTCACCCTGGTCTCAGAGTGACTTCTCTTCATATCTAATTCCCACCACTGAAAGAACCCTCTCAGAAGCAGGGAGCAGATCTCAAATACCCCATCTAGACCCTAACACATACACAGCATGGGCCTGAGGGCAGGCTTTTGTACTGTTGTGCAATGCCAAGATCAAGGCATTTTGGCTTGTTTTAAGACCGTTTATTAGTGTTCGTGTAGATATCCGCTGTAACCTTCCAGGGGACTGAGCACTCTGGGTTAGAATTATTACACACTTCAGACATAAACAAACATCTCTGAGAGTCACAAACTAATGGATATTATGGCTGTACATATTAATTGATGAGGACAGCCAGAGCTATATGGTAACATGTGCACTCTAAATTCCCAGGTGAATAATATCTTGTTTTGTTTTGTTTTTAAAAATTGTTCACCAAGTGACAAGTCACCTTTATTTTAATTAAGAACCTGCCCAGAGTTTCACTTTGCATAGAAACTGCACACAGGGCAGAAGTCCAAAGGTGAGAAGTCTATAGAGTTTGAGTCTGGCTGCTCCTTGTCAGAGCACCTGTGGAAGATTAATTCTTAAAGCTCAGGTAAGAACTATGCCCAAGGCAGAGATAGGCATGGTTCTTTTTACGAGCAGAACCCAATTGATGCTTTAACAAGAACAGCCTATTTGCTTTTTATCTACCCGACACTGATAGAAGGAATCATTTTCTAATTTAATAACAACTTCTGCAGTACAAAAGGGCTCCCGACACCTCCCTCCTGAGACAGTCATTAACTGCAAGTTTTAAAGGTTGAAAAGTTGATTTGAACAAAATCTCCCACACCAACCAATACTCAAGTAGGAGCCTCTGGAAGATCTCATTGAGGAGTTTAGTGACTTGGCAATGATTCCGAGCGGCTCACTCAGGAAGCCGAGGATCAGCATTGTCCCCTCAGCCCTGTGACTAATCCTCCCACAGCCTGCATTCTGCCCACCAGACATCGTGTTCTTGTCCAGTACATTCTCCACTCTTCTTATTTCTCAATCGAGCTGATCAGGAATGGAGATGAACTCCATCAAAGACTAGACTACCGTGAAGCTACTAGGCAAACATACATAACACAAGCAGACTAGAAAAAGCAGGATCCATCACTCTGTTAAATAACAAAGGGAAGTTTCATAAACATGGTTAAAACAATAAAGACCATCACAGTAGTCAGGAGAGGGCTTCACAAAGTAATCTACAGGACAAGTTCATTTCACAACAAAATGAGGACACTTGAGACTCTGACTGCTTTCTCTAAAGGTGCGGTCGTGGGTTTTAGCTCAATGTCTGCTTTACTTCCATAAGGACGCATTGGTCTCAATTTAAGCATCCTATCTTGCTTCCCGCTAGACACTCTACAAGACCTTACTTAACTATGTCACGTTGTCTATTGTCATCGCCAACTGAAAATTGGTGATATGATCAACACGTTGCTTTTTCCACCATAGCAGTGTGTTGATAAGAAACTTAAATCCCTTCTCCTCCTACCAAGGGTACAACAATCCAGTAACTTTAATGGAAATAATTGTGCTAGGGTAATTTCTCAGAGATGAAAAACACAACTTCCCGTAACTTTTACCTAACAAGTAGGCTTTGTAGAAATGTAGCTAGCGAAATTAATGCAACTATGTATCACAGAAGTTAAAATCTACCAGCTGAAGGAACATGCCAGAGCTTTCCTATCTGCCAATAAATACTATTAACTGACCCACTGAGTAGTAAGTCCCTTGTGTAGTTATTTATATACAAAATCACAGAATGAGGAAGAGTTAGAAGTATAAAAGCAAGTAAAAAAGAACTTAGCTTCAGATCACAGGACAAGGTAGGCAGGTAATCTTTTTAAGCTTCAAAGCAGAAAATGTGTTGTGATATTCACAGAATGGAAATGTGAATTCTAGCTTGGGATTTGTATGCAGGGCTGAGCAAGAAGACAGAGAAAGTTACAAAAAAAAAAAAAAAAAAGATTGGTATACTTCAGCAGGAATGGATGGCTGGGATGAATGGACTACACTTCAAACAGTATGACCAGCATGAACAGCACAGGAAAATTAAGAGCTTTAAAAAAAAAAAAAAAAAAAAAAAAAAAAA
>JADRCD010211009.1:0-10632 GCA_019843815.1 Montemys delectorum
ATCAAGTGGAGCACAGGAAGCCTTGTGCAAGAGTGTGGGATACAACTGAGTAGGTTGTAGGGATCAAGGACACTACAAGAAGACCTATAGAGTTAAGTAGTCTGGACCCATGGGCACTGACAGAGACTAAACTACTAACCAACAAGCATGTAGGAGCTAGACTTGGGCCTCCTACATAGTTCTAGCAGATGTGCAGCTTGGTCTTCATGTGGGTCCCCCAACAATTGGAGCAGGGACTCTCTATGACTCTGTTGTCTACCGTTGGCTTCCCTTTCCCCTGACCAGACTGCCTGGTTGGGTCTCAGTGGGAGAGGATTCATTTAGTCTTCCTGAGAATGGATGGCCCAGGATAGGCTGGTATTCAAGGGGGATTCCCCTTCTTTGAGGAAAAGGGGAAGGAGTAATAGAAGGAGGGATTTGTGAGGGTGGTCTGGGAGGAGAGGGAGGCCTGGGGTGGGGGTAGGTAGGCTGTGACCAGGATATAAAGTAAGTAAATAAATTAATGGAAAAAAAAAATAAAACAAAATCTTGTGCTCCACCAAATTGGAAAATCTAAAAGAAACAGATAATTTTCTCAATAGATACCACTTACTAAAGTTAAATCACGATCACATAAACTGTTTAAATAGATATATAGTCATTAAAAATCTCCCAGCACCTCCCCCCCAAATGGCTCAGGGCAGATGGTTGTACTGCAGAACTCTACTAGCTCAAAGAAGAGTCAATGCCAAGACTTCTCAAATTACTCCACAAAATAGCAACAGAAAGAATATTACCAAATTCACTTTATAAGGACACAGTCACTTTGATATTCAAACCACATAAAAATTTTACAGAGAGAGAGAGAGAGAGAGAGAGAGAGAGAGAGAGAGAAGAGAGAGAATTAAAATTTCACCAATTTCATTCATGAACATTGATGCAAAAAATACTCAAAAACCAAATTCAAGAACACATCAAAAAGATCATCTACCATGATAAAGTAGGTTTCATCCCAGAGATGCAGAGATGGTTCAACATATAAAAATCAGTCAATGTAATCCACCATATAAACAATGATGATATTGTCGTTATCATCTCATTAGATGCTGAAAACACCTTTGCTCTGTGGACCACTGACAGGACATATCCATCCAGCTCCTGTTGTTTGTACATCTGGCAAATAAAAGTGACTTTTACAGTGTTGGATTTTGTTGGAGATTGTATTGAATCTGTAGATTGCTTTTGGTAAGATGGCCATTCTTCCTAGGTTAATTCTACCAATCCATGAACACGAGAGATTTTTTCCATTTTCTGATATCTTCTTCAATTACTTGAAAGAGTGAAGCTTTTGTCATATAAGCCTTTCACTTGCTTGGATAGAGTTTCACCTAGATATTTTATATTTTTGTGTGTGTGGCTATTGTGAAGGGTGTTCTTTCTCTGTTTTTTTTTCCTCAGCCCATTTGTCTGTAGGAGGGCTACTGATTTTTTTTGTTTTGAGTTAAGTTTGTATCCAGCCACTTTTCTAAAGGTGTTTATCAGCTGTAGAAGTTCCCTCATAGAATTTTGGGGGTTTCTTATGAATGGTTTCATATCATCTACAAACAATAATATTTTGACTTCTTCCTTTCTGATTTATATCTGCTTGATCTCATTCAGTTGTCATATTGCTTCAGCTAGGACTTCAATAACTATATTTAAATATATAGAGAGTAGACAACCTTGTATTGTTCATGATTTTAATGGAATTGCTTTGAGTTTCTAACCATTTAATTTGATGTTGGCTATATATTTTCTTTATAACGTTTAGTTATGTCTCTTGTATTCCTGATCCCTCAGTGACTGATTTTGTGGCAAATTGTTATTAATGACCACAGACCAAAATTAAAATTAAACAGTATTGAAATTGAAGGTTTGGTGGAGATAGGAGCTGATATAATTATAATCTCCCAAGAATCTTGAAATCCTCATTGGCCCCTTCAGAAGGTAAAATTAGTTTGTAGAGGGAGCAGCCACATTTGAAAGTGATGTCTAATTGGAGAGCAGTTAAGTGAGTGCAGTTCAGTCTGTTCTGTTCAGTCAATTGAGTTCAGTGCAGTGGATTTGAGTTCATCCCTGAATTCATGCAGTTCAGTGCTGGTCAACAGAGGCAGTTGAAGACAGAGAATAAGGAGCCCAATGTTAGAACAAATTGCCAGAGTTAATTTTAGGCCAAGCAGAGTAATTCATGGAGAAGCTGAAAGAAGCCAGATTGAATCAGACAGCTTGGAGAGGAGATTAAGCCAAAACAGCTGAGCTGAACCAGCCAGCAAGAATTTAGAAAGAACTAGAGAGGATGAGTTTATTGAGCAGTAAGCCTCTGAGATAACAATTACATCAGTTGAATAAAGGTTACATTTACACAATTCTTTACATACCCTGAAAGAACAATACTCAACTTCATATGGAAAAATAAAAAATCTTTGAATAGATAAAAATAATCCTCTACAATAAAAGAATATCCAATGTATCACCATCCTGATTTCAAGCTATACTATAGTAAACTGCACGATATTGGCATAAAAATGCACAAGTTGATCAATGGAACCAAACTGAAGTCAGTTGTAAATCCAAACACCTATGGAGACCTTATTTGTTATAAAGAACCCAGAAATATACAATGGGGGAGAAAAGCATCTTCAACAAATGGTGCTAGCCAAGTGAATGTCCACAATCGGCCCACTTCCCTCTGGGACATCAGCTATCTCTGTATGCCAGACCAAGGAGGGTGAAGCAGAGCCACAGCAATGCCAGGAGTGTTACATCTCTTAAAAGAATAAAGGACAGCCTTCACAGGACAAGTATCTGGAATCCCCAGTCTCTTGACAGCTTCCACTCTGACATGAGCCTCTGCAGGCAGCGAGAACCTGCCCAGCAAATTGATCCAAGAGCCAACAATGAATGCTTCAGGAGAGAGAACTCTTCCTCAAGTTTTACAACTCAGAAAGACAGCCACTCTCAGATGGTCCTTGGTGTAAAATTTGTGTGTTTTATTCCATGTGAACAGTGACTATATGAACCTCAGTGACTATATGAACCTTGGGGAGTAAGATGGGATTTGGGGATAAATGTTTTCTACTGGCTGAGTTTTGGATGTTGATGATGCTATATTTGCATGGGGAAGTACTCCAGGTGCTGAATTAGGTGACTGACTGCTGTGATCCTCTCAGTTTGTGGTTGTGGTTACATGTTCTAGAGCAGACATAAGAGGCTGGGAGGGGGCAGCTCCATTCCTACCCATCTCAGATCTCTGAGATGAGCACACCCCACCTAACCCAATTCTTAAGCCTGTCTGGGAGCTCAGACTATGTGACCTACTTGCATGTAGAAGAATGGAAGTAGATCCATATCTATCACCCTGCACAAAATTCAAGCCCAAGTGGATCAAAGACCTCACCATAAAACCAGATACACTGAATCTGGTAGAAGAGAATTTAGTGAATACCTTTGAATGCATTAGCATGGGAGAAACCTTTTTGAATAGAATATCCACACTGCAGGCTCTAAGAACAAAAATCAACAAATGGGACCTCACAAAACTGAAAACTTCTATAAGGCAAAGGAGGACAAAATGGCACCCTACAGAATGGAGAAAGATCTTCACCAACTCCACAGCTGATAGAGAACTAGTATCTAAAATATATAAAAACAACTCAAGAAACTAGAATCAACAAATCAAATAATCCAATAAAAATGTGGTACTAATATAAACAAGGAATTCTCAACAAAGGAATCTCAAATAGCTAAGAAATACTTAAAGAAATGTCTGTTATCCTTACCCATCAGGGAAATGCAAATCAAAACTCCTCTGAGATTCCATCTTACACCTGTCAGAATGGCTACTATTCATAACACAAGTGAAGGTCCATGCTCATGAAGATGTGGGGCAAGGGGAACACTTTTCCATTGTTGATGGGAGTGTAAACTTGTACAGCCACTATGGAAATCATTATGGAGGTTCCTCAGAACATTGGGAATCAATCAATCTCAAGACCTAGGTATACCACTCTTGGGTATATACCCAAAGGATGCTCAATCCTACTACAAAGACACTTGCTCAATTATATTCATAGAGGCTTTATTTATAACATCCAGAAACTGGAAATATTCTAGATGTGTCTCAACAGAAGAATGAATAAAGAAAATGTGGTACATTTACTCAGTGGAATATTATTCAGTTTTTAAAACAATGACATCATGAAATCTGCAAGCAAATAGAACTAGAAAGAATCATCCTGAGTGGGGTAACCCAGACCCAGAAAGACAAACATGGAATGTACTCACTTATAAACAGACATTAGCTGCTGTGTAATGCCTAATCATGCTATACTCCATGGAGAAGCTAAGTTACAAGGAGGACTCAAGGGGGATGCATGGATCTCCCTAGGTAGGATAAATAGATGTTTCGGGGGAACTGGGGGAAGGTGGGAAGGGAAACAGGGAGGTCTAGGCAGGGGCTGGGAGGTGCAGATGAAGGGAGAGAGTACTGGGAGAGGTGGCTGGAATTTGGCCAACATTGAGGGGAAGGGGACATAGAAATTTAGTGTAGTGAAAATTCCCTGGAATCTATGAGAATGACCCTAGTGAAATCTTCTAGTAATGGGGGATACAGAGCTGGAACTAGCCACCTTCTATAGCCAGTTAAAGCTTCCAGAAGTGAGGCTGAAATATCAATGCATACACAAAACCTTGCACCTACAATCTGTCCTGCCTGTAAAATGGGCTGGAGTGGTGGTGGCTCATAACTTATGGGAGCGGCCAACTAATAACTGGTCCAACTTGACTCACACACAATGACTAGTATCCCATGTCTAACACTGTATAGATGGCCAGGAACCAGAGGCAGGGTAGCTCAGAAACCCAGCATAGAACCAAATGAAACGGGAAAAATTAATGAAATTATTCCCCATAATATTCTTCTATACTTATAGATCAGTTCCTAGCCCAAAGAGGCATTGTCCAGCAACTGATGGGAGCAGGTACAAAGACCCACAGCCAAAGTCTAGGTGAATCCAGGAAAACCTGGCTAAAGAGAGAGCAAGGAAAGATTATAGGATGCAGAGGGGTTGAAAACACCACAAGAAAACCCCACAGAATAAACTAAGCAGGGCTCATGGGACTCACAGAGACTGAAGTGACAATCATGGACCCTATGTGGGTCTGAAGCTAGGTCCTGTGGATATATGTGATTGTTGTATAGCTTATTGTTCCTGTGGGACTCCTAACAGCGGGAGTGGGGGTGGTGTTTGTGATGCTTGTGCCTGCTCTTTTGACCCTCATCCTCCTGGGTAGCCTTATCCAGCATTGAGAGATGTCTATTATATTTACTTATGTGTTCATTTATAATAACTGTCACAAAGTAATATCATTCAATATAGCACTTCACCCAACTTTTAAAAGTTCTTAAAGTGATGAATAGCGATAGTATCTACATACATATTTTAGGTATTTATTTAGAATTCACATATTTAGTATCTACAGATTGTGGTGTTTTGACACTAAAAAATAAAAGTGGCTAGAAAAAGGAGTGTTGTGGAGAGACTTGATGAAAAATAAAATTGTTCTGATAATATAGAAGACAAAACTGGGTCAGACATCTAGTGAGTATATAAAAATAAATTTCAAGTTTATGTAGGAAGTTGCTTTCTAGAAATGCATTTGTAAGTGGTATTGGACTTCTACTGTTAGAGCTCCAAATGAAAGCTGGGAAATTCGCTTCTCCAGTGACACTGGAGGGATTCTAACTGAATTAAAGTTCAAGTAGAGGCCTGAAAGTCTTTTCTATGTCTGATGTTTTTGATTGTATGCCGAACAGGTAAAAGGAAGTTGGCAGAGATAGTCGGAAGGCACGAAAGAAATAAGTTAATACGTAGAGAATGAAACAGAAACACAAAAGAGATGACAACAGGAAGTAAACGATGGATAACTTTTAGAACTAAGCTATTTACAATCAAGGAAAGAATTACTAGGAAATAAGAATGCCTAGAAAAATGCTGTAAATCTTATATAGTTAAAAAAAAAAATCAAATGGCCTCATTCTTTAAAAAAAAAAAGTAAAACAGTTTCTAAGGCAGGACCAGCCGGGAGGCACAGGCCTCAGGATCTGCAGGGGAGTCGCAGGGCTGCAGGGACAGGATCCTCTCAGCTTCCGAGTGACAGAGCTGGATCAGTGATCATCTCTGCCACTTCCTTGCTAGTGGAGGGCCTGCCTCCAGGGCGTGCTTCAGCCCAGAGACTCAGGCAGGACCAGCTGGAAGGCACAGATCTCAGGAGTCAAAGGGGAGTTGCAGGACGACAAGGACAGGACAAGCTCTAGTCAGAGACACCAAGAACATCTAACACCAGAGATCAAGAGATGGCGAAAGGCAAACACAAGAATCCTACCAACAGAAACTAAGACTGCTTTGGCTTCATCAGAACCTAGTACTCCCACTGCAGCAAGCCCTGGATATCCCAAAACACCAGAAAAGCAAGATTTGGATCTAAAAACATATCTCACAATGCTGATAGAGGAACTTAAGAAAGACATGAATAACTCCCTTAAAGAAATACAGGAGAACACAGATAAAGAGGTACAAGCCCTTAAAGAGGAAACAAAAAAATCCCATAAAGAATTACAGGAGATCACAAGTAAACAAGTAGAAGTCCTTAAAGAGCAAACTCAAAAATCCCTTAAGAAATTGCAGGAAAACACAAACAAACAGGTGAAGGAATTGAGTAAAACCATTCAGGTTCTAAAAATGGAAGTAGAAACAATAAAGAAATCACAAAAAGAGACAACCCTGGAGATAGAAATCTTAGGAAAAAAGTCAGGAGTCATAGATGCAAGCATCACCAACAGAATACAAGAGATAGAAGAGAGAATTTCAGGGGCAGAAGATAACATTGATAACATTGACGGAGCAGTCAAAGAAAATACAAAATGCAAAAAAAGTAAAACAAAAAGAATTTATAGATTAAGATTGATAGTCAGAATTCAGAAATTAAAATTATGTCTCATGACTTTTAGATTAATTTAATTAGAATTGAAAATCCCTTTCATTTGTCATTTATAAAGCAGTTTTAGACTTCTTGATTGATTCTTGTTATCCTCATGAAGTAATTTTACTCTCCTAATCTATAACAGGCTGTCAGTTGATTTTGCCATGCTCATATTTATGCCTTGGATCCTGTCACTTTGTAAGCAAATTAGTTAATGGCTCTCTCGAGTTTATTAGTAAGCTTAATTAAAGCAAATAAGGTAAAGAACTATAGCTCACCCATCTTTGTGTCATTTCTACTACTTAACACGAAGTCATCATTACAATGTGAATAGAAATACTTCCATTCAGTAAGCATTTATTGAGCCTTTTCTCTTATGTTCCAATGCTCTGGGCAGAGGAAGAACACTGTTATGTGGTTAAGAATGTGGGCTTCTGGTTGAAAGAGAATCTGCGTTCAAATGCCTGACCTGTCTTTTACTCTGTTCAGTTTCCTCAGCTATGAAATAAGCAGAAAGACACTTCCTTGTGAGTGGAAGACAATGTGAGAAAGTGCATGCAAGTTTCTTATTGCTACATGCTCAACAATGATAAGCCAGTTGCAGCCTCTAAATCATGTTCTAAACTGCTTGATAGCACAGTGAGTCTGTGATCCCAGCACTTGGAGGGTAAAAAGGTGACGGCTGCACATCAAGATTCTGCTTCAAAAGAGAAAGAACAAAAACTTTTTTCAATACAACCGTAATACCCACACTGTAAACACATTGCATGAGAGCTCTATGAGGAGAGAACTTTTCCCATTTCATTCATCACTCTATACCTAGTATCTAAAATAATGCCTGGGGCAGCTTGGACACTCACAAAGATTTTAAAGAAATGAATTAAGAAATTAAGACATTTTAAATGAAAAACTATCTCGTATTTTCCTCTTAACTTTTACTACATATATATTCCTTATAAATGGTAGTGTATTATCCGAAGCCATTTGTATGAAAATGCATAATTACCTTGAGTATATTCCTGCCATTCCCACCCCTGTTTCTCTCCTCTTCCATGAGTTTCCTTTGTTTTGCTTCAATATCCATGAGATATACACTGACATGGTTTTGTGTATCTATATAAAACAAAATAACCACATATGAGAAACAATCTGAGCTGTCTTTCTGAGACTGGCCCAATCTGCTTACCCTGGTGATCTCCAGTTACAACCACTTTTCTACAATAGAACGTGGGTTTTTTGAAAGGTGTGTGTGTGTGTGTGTGTGTGTGTGTGTGTGTGTGTACACATGCACTCACGAATGCACACATGTACCTTCAGAACACAAAATAAGGAGTCAGACTTCAGATCTCCCATAGCTCTATTTACAGGTGGCTATGAGTTGCCTGAGATAGTACTGGAAATAGAATGGAACTCGAGTCCTCTGGAAGAGCAGTACTCCTATTAACCAGGGACTTATCTCCCCAGCCTCAAAACGTGATTCTTCCAGAGCTTGCTTTACCAGGTTACCTTGAACTCAGAGATCTGTTTGTCCATGCCTCCCTAGTGCGGGACTAAAGGAATTCACCACTACGCACATACTAAATTTTTTTGCATTGTTTTAAGGTTTCCGGTATTGAAGGTATTTGACTTCCTTGAGTTTATTCCAAAGTTTAGTTTGTCCTGTCTTGCTTTTGTTTTAGGGAACGATTTAAAAGATTTTTTTCACTTGATTTCTTTCTATGCTTGTTATTGTTGTATGCAGATACTATCAGTTTCAGCGTGCTGATTTTGTATCTTATCTAAGGGATTTATGGTGGAGTATTTAGGGTGTTTGATATAGAAACATATGATGGACAAATAAGGATACTTTAACATTTTCCTCTTCTATTTATCATTTTTCTTATCATATTGCTGTATCCAAGAATTTAAGCAATACGTTGAATATAAGTGGAAAAAAATGGACACTCTGGTATCATTCCTAATCTCAGATGAAAATATTTTGTTTTCCCAACTTAGTATACTGACTATGGATTTGTCATAGATAGCTTTTATTAAAATCTACTTCTTCTGTTCATTATGTCTTTGGGGCTTTTATTATAAAGAGATGTTAGGTTTTTATCAAACCCCCTTTCTTCATCTATTGAAATGAATATGTAATTTCTGTCGTTGAGGTCATTCAAACCATGTACTACAGTGATTGATCTGCATATCCTGAAATACCCTGTATCTCTAAAATGAAGCCAACTTGATGGTAGTGAATGACTTTTTTGCTATTTTTTAAATTCATTTTGTGGGCATTTTATGTGAATTTTTGCATCTATGTTCAGCAGGGAGATTGGTCTATAGTTTTCATTGTTGTCATGTCATTACCTGGTTTTGTTTGGTTTTGATTGCCTTTGTCAAAATGGTTTGGCAGTGTTGCTTTCCTGTTGAAGGAACAGTTTGAGAGTCTTTGGTGTTGGCTCTTTTTGAAGGGTCTGAAGAATACATTTGTATCTGGACCTACTTTAGTTTGAAGATCTTTATTGCAGCTTTAATCTCATTGCTTGTTATATCTGTTCAAATTGCTTGATTCATCTTGTTTTAATCTTGTAGGTCAAATGTCTGCATAAATTCATTCATTCCTTTTAGATTTTTACAATTTAGTAGAACATTAAAGAATTAGTAGAAAATCTTAAATGATTTTCAAAATCTTATTGGTATCTTTTGAAACTCTTCACTTAAATTTTTAAATTTATTCATTGACTCTTCTCTTTCTCTTGGTTAATGTGATGCAGGACTTGTTGATCTCATGTGTCTTTACAAGAAATCAACTCCTTGTTTCATTGATTCTTTATACTGTATTGTTCTTTTTTTTTTCTCAGTTTCATTCATTAATTTCTCCTTGATCTTTAGTTCTTTATGTCCAGTGATTTGGAAGTTTGCTGGTCCCTATTTTTCCAAGAAAAATGCATTGGCAAACTGTTGTGAAAAATATTTAATCTCAATCAGGGGCTTCAACCCAACTTTGGCCATTCACTTCCTGGATAAAAGACACACAAGTTTTATATTTATAATAAACTTTAGTAAACACTGGATCTAGGCAGACATCTACCCTCTAAGCTATTAGAATCTATTTCCCCATCAATGACCCTGAATTACAACTGGACTGCTCTTTACTTTACTTGGCCAGCCCTCACAGCCATGCTTTAGGACTCACTCAACCCATGGCATCTTCTTTCTCTCCACCTTCTCTCTCCTCATGGTTCTCCTCAGACCCCAAGCCTAGAAACCGCAAGTCCTGCCTATCTCAATTGTGTCCAGCTATAGACTGTAGGCATTTTTATTCACCAATCAGGGATAAGTTTGGGGACAAGGTCACATAGTGTCACTTGTATCTACATGCTGATTCTCTCATCCTTGGGAGCAACCAGGCCTTGGGACCCAGTATTTAGCACTACAATACATAATTGGCAAAAGACCGAACCTCCACAGTAAGTGACTGGAGATCTCTCTGATTTTCTAACAGAGACACTGTAGCTATGAACTTCCCCCTTGTGATGTTTTCATTGTAACCCATGCATTTTATTATGTCTTTTTTTTTTTCATTTTTAATGGTCACTTAATTTTCTGAATGACCCATTAGTCATACCCCACGATGTTGTCCAATTTTCA